>JAODAL010026003.1:0-57526 GCA_025379985.1 Phyllomedusa bahiana
GAGGCTACATACACCCTTCATGCCATTTGGATATAGGGATTCGTCCAAATGCATGAAGGGGTTAATGTGGATTATTACGGCTTACATCTAATGAAAATCTAAAATTCAGTATATCAGAAAATTAGAATGTTTAAGACCATTCGAGAAAATAATCTGTAATACAGAAATGTTGATCTACTAAACGGTATGTACTGTATATGCCCTCAAAACTTTATAAGGCTCTTTTTGCATAAGTTACTCCATCAATGCAGCGTAGCATGGAGGTGATCAGTCTATGGCACTGCTGAAGGGTGATGGAAGCCAGGGTTGTCTTGATAGCACCCTTCAGCTTGGCTGCATTGCTGGATCTGGTGTCTCATTTTAAATGCCTGTGGTTATTAAACCAGATATTGGTACTTTTGGCAGTGCGGGCAGGTGTCAGGTCCTGCTGGAAAATGAAATCAGCATCTCCATAAAGGTGGTCAGAAGAGGGGAGCATGAGAAGCTCTAAAATTTCCTAGTAGACGGCTGCACTGACCTTTGATTTGCTATATCACAGTGGACCAACACCAGCAGATGACCTGGCTCCCCGAACCGTCACCGACTGTGGAACCTTCACCTTGGACCTCATGCAACTTGGATTGTGGCTTCTCCACTCTTCTTTCAGAATCTGGGACTTTGATTTCCAAATGAAAGGTGAACTTTACTTTCATCTAAAATCAGGACTTTTGACACTAAGCAACAGTCCAGTCCTTCTCCTTAACCCAGGTAAGATGCCTGTGATGGGGTCTCTGGGTCATGAGTGGCGACAGTTGTAGCCCATATCCCGGATATGTCTGTGGGCAACTGCCTGGTAAAAAACTGCACATTAAAAAAGTACCAGTTCACACCAGTAGGCAGAAAAGCTACAATATCATACAGGAGAGATTGCACAAATGTAAAAATACTAATAGACCATCTCTTACACCTACTATCCGGGAGTGGGGGTAAGTGATCGCTAATTTATTGTCCTGCGTCGATTTAAAGTTTCCAGTTGCCCATTAGAGCATTCATGGTGGTCTTTTTGGAGCTAGTATAGTTGGTTGTGACTGAAAATCAATACAAGTGTGGGTGTTTTTTTGTAGCCTGATACAACTTTATATTTTAGAGCATTTTATACTGCTCTATGAAGTGCTTTTCTTTGGTACCTTACAGTTGTGGAGCAGGTACACCTGTATTCTGCACCACAAATGGTGTTACTTCATAATACATTTTGTGCCACCACTGCATGTTGTTGTGCCATACCCTTTTGATGGTTCTCTTTTATGCCCACACTTCTTGCCAATGTATCCGTAATAGACGTCACTGGTCACAAAACAGTTCAATTCTAAAGTAAAATTCATAAACATGTGGCCATGGATTTCTAATACAGAGGGGCAAGGGCTACAGGTGATCAAAGTGTGTAACATACCAGGGGCTGGACTGATAAACCTCTATCTATCCAACACCACGACTAGAATGGGTGCCTTAAACATAAGCAATTACCTATTCCTGGTCCTTTCCTCCCTGATCAACTCCACAACAAATTGGTTCCAGTGTCTAGCACTGCCATCAGTTCATTAGGCCAGGGACTGAGACTATAAAATGTAAGTGAAGTGTTCACAGTGTGGACTTCAATCAAATTCTGAACTGTGTCCTATGCTCTGGGAGCAGAGGAGCAGAGTATTTTTTGTGACATCATGGTTACTCTTTGTCTATTAAAACCTGAAAGTTTGGTCTTTGTAAGATCTATCCATAAAAGTGTTTAACGTTGTGACTGCTGGAGAGCAGTGGGTGTTGGGGACTCGTCCCAAAAATTTCTTTTGGGGTTTGCACGGGTTTTGGGGGAAGGGATTTCTTTTAATTTTGCAACCTGAATGAAAGGGGAGTGTGAGTGTATGTTCCCAGCGTGTTTTCTCGTTTTAAATTTTTGTTTAGTGCGTGTTTGGATCTGTTGTGCCCCCCCAAAACGCACTAACAAATAGCAGTGAGATTTTTATATTGCTTTTAATATGAGACACGCATCGGCATTCACACGAGTGATCGCCAATGTATGTCTCACTGTGTCTTTCGGATCCTTTCCAAGGACTGCCATGTCAATTCGGGTCCGAAAGAGGAGGAGCCCTTAATAAACTATAGGGGGCGACCCTGCTGCATCCAAACACATCAAAACGGTGCATTTGGAACATGTTGGAATTGTTTTAACCCCTTCACCCTTGGTGTATATACGTCCAGGTCGTTTGGGGTTTTCACGCATGGAGTTGCAACGTCCTGAGGATGCGCAAACTCAAAAGCAAGTTCGCCGATCGGGGCGGGAGCAGCTGTTTATCAAGCGAATCCCGCGCATGGGCCCCCCGAACGCGTCACTCGGGGGGGCCGATTAACCCCTTAATTATTGCGCCCATCGGTCCAATAACAGAAAAAAGCGGGAGGAGATCGCCCCTCCTGCTCCTTGTGGGGCACCAACTGCACGGATCGCTCGTCCGTGCAGCCCCTCCCCTTGACAGACAGCACGGAGGGCAAGAATGCCTTCGGGTTGTTGTGACTCACGATGGCCCCCGTGATTAATTCCTATTGAATGGAGATCTAAAATCTTCATTCAAACCCCCTAGGGGGGAGGTAAAAAAAAAAAATTTGGTAAAGTAAGTAAAAAAAAGTGAAAAACATGTAAAACAAAAACACGAAAAATAAAATAAAAAACCGACACCCCCCTTTTCCCTTACAAAGCCAATCGCCCAAAAAAGATAAAAAAAATTTTTAAAGTACTCATTTTTGGTACGGCAGGGTAATGCCCCGCCCAATAATTTGTCTGAAAATTTACCCCTCGGTGAACGCCGTAAAAAAAAAAAACCAACAAAAAAAAAAATCACAAAATTTAAGATTTTTGTTTTCCCCCGCAGAAAAAAAGGGAATAAAAGTGATCAAAAAACCCTATAAACCCCAAATTTTTAAACCCAATTAAACGTCATTTCTCCCGCAAAAAAAAAAAAAAAGTCCTTACACGCTTGTATAGGGAAAAAATAAAAAAGTTAGGGTTCAAAGGAAGCGATGCTAAATTTTCTTTTACACACTAAAAACATTTTTTTTTTTTTAAGTGTTCAACAAAAAAAAAACTAAAGGGTTTGCCGTATGTATCGCCCCAAAAGGTAAAAGTAATGTATTAGGATACTGCACAGTAAACCTGTTAAAAATAAAAAAAAAAAACACTACTAGGTTGCGTTTTTTTCTTCAATCTGTCTTCCAAAAAGGATTTAAATGATAAAAAAGGGTTTGCCCCCCCAAAAAATGATACCAATAAAAACGTAACTATCCCGCAAAAAACAAGTTTTACACAAACTCCATACACAGAAAAAAAAAAAAAAATTATGGTCTCAGATATGGCAATGCAAAAATGTTTTTCCTGTTTGAATAAAATGTTTTTTTGTATAAAAACAGTAAAAAATAAAAAAATAACAAAATTGGGTTCGTGTAATTGTATCGACCCGCTGAGTAAATTGCTGTATATCAACGCGAGTGACCGCTATAAAAAAAATAAAAAAACAACCAGGGTTGCTGTATTTTGTTCAAAATACCTCACAAAAACCTTTAAAAAAAAGTGAAAGTGTTGTATGCACCCCATTGGTACCAAAAAAAAGCATCAATTACCCCAAAAAAACAAGGGCCCCACCACTTTGAAAAAAGCTAAATATAAAAATAGACTTCGAATGGACAACAAAAAAGCAATTTTTTTTTAACCCATTTTTTATTGTGTAAAAGTAATAAAACATAAAAAAAATTATAAAAATTATACCATTGCAATTGTAACACCCCCCCAGTAAAGATCACATCTTTTCACTGCACGGGGAACGCTGTAAAATTTAAACCCCCAAAAAAAATGTGGGGAAATGCGATTCCCCCCCCCATTTTCATACCCCAAAGCTAAAAAAAAAAGAGGAAAACCCGGTACCCAAAATGCATAAACAAACCCCCATTTTGGGTCCCTGAGGGGTGTTGATTTTAAAATGGGGTGATTTTTGGAAGATTTCACCCGTTCTGGTTCTTTGGTGGCTTTGCAAATGCAACGGCCCCCCAATAATTTTGTTCATAAGCCAAAAGCGCTCCCCCCCCTTTACGCCCCGCAATGTGCCCAAAAAACGTTTACACCCCCATGTAACGTATTCGAATTGGAAGAAATTGCGTAAACAAAATTTTGGGTTCTTTTTTCCAGGGTTCCTTGTAATATGAAACACTAAGCTAAAAATTTCAGATTATTGGAAAAAAATTTTTTTTTTAAATTTTTACAGCCTAAAGCTAAAAAATAAAATTTTGAATCAACCCTTGGGGGCGATATACTCATGACACCGTTATATACCTTAAGGGGGGTGTAGTTTCCAATATGGGGTCTTTTTTTGGGGTGTTTTTAAGTTTTAGCCCTTTAGGGCCTCCCCAAACCTGAAATGGGCCTAAATAAAATTTCATTAAAATAGACCCCAGAGTCAGTAGGTCCCTCCCTTTTTGGGGGTTTTTTGGGTGGGCCCAAAAAATGCATGGGCCACATTGGGTTTCCTAAAACGGCGACCCGGGGGAAATTTATATTAAATGCATTTTTCCTGGTCACATTTACCGTATTCCGTGAATAAGGGTAAAATATTGAAAACTGCAAAAAAAGGGCATTTTGAAATTTTACCTCCACTTTTTTTAATTTCTGTAAATACCTAAAGGGTTTTAAAAAACTTCCTAAAAACGTTTAAAAATTTAAAGGGGTCTAGTTTTAAAGGGCAATTTTTGGGGGTAACATACGGCCCCTTAAAGCCCGGACAGAACTGGAATGGGCCCAAAAATAATGTATATTGCAATTTTCTGAAAAAATTTCTAAATTTCTAAGCCCTCTAATGTCATAAAAAAAAAAAAGGGCATTTAAAAAAAGATGCCAACCATAGTAACTTTTGGTAAATTTTTGTTATAAACTATTTTGTGGGGAAAAATTTTTGTTTGCACGCAGAAATTTTGGAACTTTCAAAATCACGATTTTTAAAAAATTTTTAAAATTTTGATATTTTTTCAAAAAAAAAAAAGGATTGTTTGGATAAAATTTTTTTTCAACTTAAAAAGCAATGTGTCCGAGAAAACAATCTCTGAATCCATGGTAGGTAAAAGTGTCAAAAAAATTATTCCACATAAAGTGACATCCCGATTTTAAAAATGGGGTGTGTCAGGAAGGCCAAAACTGGCTGGGTCCTTAAGGGGCTAAATGCCATCAACGAAGCGTTTTTGGATCCAATTTTCAAATCCAAAAATGCTGTGTGAAAATACCCTAAAGCCATGTCCCCACGCCATGGTTTTTCATCCGGTTCTCGGTTTTGAAAACCAGCTGAAAAACTTTTACGCGGACCTTAATGGAAAATCCGTGGAGCGGTCCCCACTGCACGGATTGACCGCTTGTGGTCCGAAAAACATAGAACATGTTCATTCTTCTGTCCGGTTTCGGACGGAATATGAATATGCCTATGTGAAAAGGGAGGGATTTTCTCCACAAACCGCGGAGAAAAGCCTTCCCCCGGCGGCCGTGTGCCTGGCACGAAAACAGGACAAATACCAGTCGGATAAACCAACCGTTATTTATCCTGTGCTGTGTGAACCGCCCCTAACACTGAGTGAGTAGACCCAGATTAACCCCTTGCAGTCACACCTATGAGACTTGCGGAGGAAGTGTTATTCGACAGGACAAGCTTAACCCCTTGATAACCCATGCCCTAAGGATGTGCTGTATCCACAAGCAGGTAGCCTACTTTTCAGTTAAAAACTGCGCAGCAAAACTGCATGGACTTTATGATGAAGCTTTTCTCGGTGCAGCTTGTACATGTAAACACAAAGACCATGCAATTTTGCTGCACTTCTTTGACCATGTGAATAGACCCTAAGCAGGAGTGCTGAAAGAACCTGGGCAGTGCTATTACATTAATTGCATGGACATTGCTATCGCCCAAGTGCTACAGTGATACACAGCTGCTGTCCCATTCTAACCACAGAGATTAGAGTCATGCCGGAGATGTATACTGTGATCAAAGCTGATCCTTGCATACTAGGGGGAGGGGGGGCTCTGCGAAATAAGGAGAACATTGAAGGACCCTAGGGTTGTCTGCTACTTGGGCATAGTTAGATGAGGCGAGTCACTCATTTATACCCACCTAAATCACCTATAGATGCAATGGGAAAATATGACATCTCTGTATTACAGAACATATCCGTGCTGTGGGTGCTACTTGTGTTAGGATGATATGGTTGTCCTTTTCCTATGGCACAAGTATAGTCTATTTACTTTTCCTATCCATGCTTAAGGAAAAATACATAAAACCTTTTGTTAGCCTTTTACAAGCACCTTTCCTGATTGCTCTTCTGCGCGGATCATGCCACCACCTCACATACATACTTCCTGATATTTACACAAACATCATATGAAGACCAGTACAACACATCCGAGTGACCTTTAAAGGTAATCTCCGCTAATTTGAGAGGAGATGTCAGGTAACCAAGTATTTGCTTTATTAAGCCATCAATCAAAATAAATACACCTAAGCAGCAGACGGCGGAAATAGAAGGGACGGAATGGGCAATTCTGATAAGGAAAAGGGTAAGGCGATTAGCGGCGAAACCTTAAGGACAGCACTGGCTGATCTCACAGCAGGAAAAAATATTGTTATCTGGGAAATTTGCATAATTCTGATTAGTTGCCAGTTGATGAGGCAAGAATTCCTATATTAATAGAAACAAGGGCTATTAACTTGAGAAGTACAGCAATAATTCCTAAGCAATTCTAAATATTACCCCAGTTTAACACAGAGATGGCCTTGAGGACACAAGCCACTAATGAAGCACTTACTGTCTGATAGCCCGAGAACCATTATTAACACTTCACCACATCAGGACATATATGTAAGTTCCCACATAGAAACATGTGGACATCCTAAGGATTATGCAGGGCAAGGAAATGCCTCCTTTCTTTGTTCCTATAAAAAACGAAATACTAAACTGCTGCTGACCCATTGAGAAAATCCAAAAACCCTTTTCACTACTACTAATAGCCTTTTTCCCATTAAATATGTCCTATTTCATTTTTTTTTATGCAATTCTTAGTTTGGCTGCTTATGCTGTTGTTTGTGATGAAATCATGCAGTATATTAATAAAGTTGTGTTTTGTTCAACAAAAAAGGGAAATTATTGGTTAGAAAAAAAAAAAACCTCTAAAAAGAGTTTATCTCGTCTTTAGGGCAAAAATTTTTATATAAGACACTGTTTTTTTTTGGGGAAAACCCCGGGTTCTATCCTTTTTTCAAAAAAGGATGCCCTGTGTTTGGGCTTAGGGTCTTATGCCCTCCCTAACATTAATATTCTGATGCAGAGGTGATGTCCCCGATCGAAGACCATAGGGATCCAGCACTGGAATGGAGAAGCAAAAGTAGGTGGGAACATCAAATATGCAGGAAATACTCACCACGCACTTTAATTGCTGTTTTTATCGTTCCTTGATGTTTTTTGATCACGTGGTTTAGATCTGGAACTAAGTATATTTTACTAAAATTTTTCAATAAAAATCTATTGTTAAAAAAAAAACAAAAAAACAAGAAGTAGGCGGGAATATGGTTTTTATTTATTTATTTTTTTCATGGGGCACCAAGATCTTAGTATTTGTTTTAGAGGAAACGGAAAAACCCTTTAACCCCTTTAAAAGGGGGTTTTGCCAAGGTGACTCCTTCCCCTCTTAATCTGCTCAGAAGAGCTATAAACAAAGCCCCAAGCCTCGCGGGGGAAAGGAGGGGGGCTGAGAAACCCCAGGAAGCGGGGGAACGTGTGCAATGTTCACTGAAATAATTTCTTCAAGCGTGGATTTTATACAAAAGACACAGGGCGATTCACTGCTTTTTTTCCACAGTCCCTTTCCAGTCCTTCATATTCCCCGTCTAGTCAGCTCGTAGTGGGTGTGCTAATGTAAAATTTTAAGAACTAAGGGCATTTAAGGAAGGCGTGCTCTTAAAACCCCTTTTGGAGGATCCCCACGGCAACATTCATCGGGGCAAACCCCTTTAAAGAAGATAGAAGAAAGAAAAATGAAGAAAGAAGCAAGGAAAAAAGGGGAAGGGGGGAGGGGGGGACTGTGCTGAGAAAAAGGGCTTAAAGGGGTTTTGCCAAATGAAAGTTGACTGGGATCCCCCAAAATGGGTATTTTAAACATTTTTTAAATGTTGTGATTACAAACTGTGAAGCCTCTGGGCTACAGCATTTCTCAAAACCCCTTAGTTACCTGAAAGCTTCCATAGGGGAGCCCGGAGTGACGGTGTGTTGCGTTTGGGAAAATTCTTTTTGATGACAGGGAAAATGAAGAGTTCAAGGGGGTGTGGAGAAAAATGCGTCTATGAGTCTGTGTTTGCTGTATAGAGAATAATGTTTTAAAATTATTTTTTGAGTTAGTTTTGAGAGCTCCCTTATTCCTCCCTCTCTGCTCACCCCCTCCCTCTCTCCCCTGCAGTCTTCATGACTCAGCATGATTTGTTTATATTCTACTCCCGTGCTGATAAGGAGGTAAGTAACTCACGTCCTGGCAAAACCCATTTTGTACATATGTTCTCAGCTACGGACAAGAACCAAAATGCACCATTTCTCTTAGAGATGAAATGGTTGCTTCAAAAATAGCCAAACATGTTCGTTCTGCTGTTTCCAACAATTTCACTTTTCTCTATTGAGTTCAAGCTCATACTTTCCAGCAACATTGGCAGTTTGAGATTGCACTTCCACACCTAGTACAATATCAATCTTTGCAGATGTTTACAAAGCCTCTGAAAAAGTAATAAAACAAATAGAGGTTTAATGTGTTATTACAAAGGGATCTGGATAAGTTGGAGGCCTGGGCAGAGAAATGGCAGATGAGGTTTAACCAGGACTGTGCAGTCGGCAAGCCAAAGCCAAGACTCCCCACTCCTCAATTTCCCAAGACTCCCCACTCCTCAATTTCCCAAGACTCCCCACTCCTCAATTTCCAAGATCTCCCCACTCCTAAATTTTCCCCAAAGATCCCCACTCCTCAATTTCCCAAGACTCCCCACCCCTCAATTTCCAAGACTCCCCACTCCTCAATTTCCCAAGACTCCCCACTCCTAAATTTTCCCAAGATTCCCCACTCCTCAATTTCCCAAGACTCCCCACTCCTCAATTTCCCAAGACTCCCCACTCCTCAATTTCCCAAGACTCCCCACTCCTCAATTTCCCAAGACTCCCCACTCCTCAATTTCCCAAGACTCCCCACTACTCAATTTCCCACGACTCCCTCATACATGCCGCAGGTTTAAGTGTTAACTTTACTGTAGTAAAATGGTAACATCAGGCTGTTTATCACCTTATAATACAATAATCAAGCTATTTAGGTAAAAGAGACACTGACAAGTAAAAGGGTAACAATGTTTTGATCTTTTGAACACTTGTGGGTAGAGTTGAAGAAAAAGCTGTATTTGTATCCAAGTCCAGTCTGCACCAACATTGGGAACGTGTAGAAGAGATCTGGGATCAGATTTTAGTCAAGATATGCTTGAATCTGATCCAGAGCCCAGAAGGATTCAGGCAGTATTGAAAACCAAAAGGTGGATTTCCCAAATACTAACAAAATAATAAAAATTATCATTTTAATTTTTAGGAGCAAAACAGTAACAATGCAGTTACAGGAAAGAATCTGCAGGACGAAGCAGATGCTAAATACTTGCAAGTCAAATTTATGTATAAGATAGGTAAGATGACTGTATATAAAATTACAGTAGCCTCATGTACAAAGCTGTAGTGGATGGAGAGATATGGAGCCTGAAAGTCACAAGTTTAAAACAAAATGTTACCATTTTGCTTGTCAGTGTAAAATATATTTATTGGATATGACTTTAGAACACAAAAAAATTGTAAATATGCAAAACACTGCAGGAACATTTGTGGAGTCTCTGAATTTGTTCTGAGAAATAGTATTGCCTCCATCAGATCCTGCATACATGACCTCACATCTGATCTCATTATTTCCAGGCTAGAGAACGGCCTCTCTACACTAACTTTGGTTGGGGGAAAGCGGTGACCACAGGGGCAACATCTCTAACAATGTCAGGGTATAAAGGAATTGCCTCAGTCAGTTTTGATGAATGGTTGAACTCTTCTACTTCTTTGAAAGCAGGTGAAAAATTTTGCTGAAATCTGTTTGCCATGGGATCAGAATCTTTTCCCCTGGGGCAGCGCTTTGCCTGCTCCATGTCATCAATTACACTCTTCATGTGATAAGGCTAAAGATATGGGAGCACTGGCCGGACCCAATTCCTCTTGCTCTTTGCATCGAAATAACTGTACCAACTAATTATATATTTTGGGAGTCTGAGTCAGTCCCTTTTACGACCGCTCCGACTCCTTCAAAATAGGCAGCGACTCCGACTCCACAGCCCTGGGTTTAACACAGATAAATGCAAGGTTATGCACATGGGGAGAAAAAATCCATTACATGATTACATGTTAAATGGAAAAATGCTGGGAAAAAAAGTGACATGGAGAAGGACTTGGTGGACAGTAAACTTAATTGTAGCAGCCAGTGTCAGGCAGCAACTGCCAAGACAAACAGGAATATGGGGTGTATTAAAAGGGGCACAGATGCACACAATGAGAACATTATATTACCATTATACAAGTCACTGGTCCAACCACACGTGGAATATTGTGTACAGTCTTGGGCACCAGTTCACAAGAAAGACATTGTAGAGTTTGAACAGGTTCAAAGGCGGCAATAAAAATAATAAAAGGACTGGGTGGACTGCAATATCCAGAAAGATTAGCAAGATTGGATATATTAAAGATCAATATAGAGATCTCTCTCAAGAGGGCATCCTCTATGCCAAGAGGAAAGAAAGTTGTAAATAAACATAGAAAGGGATTCTTTACTGTGAGGGTTATTTTGGCGCACATTTCATCGCGTATTGCACTTTATACGCGGCGAAATGCGTGCCGCAATTACGGTAATCCATAACTCTCATAGGGAGCTATGGGTTAGGCGTTGTCCCTCCGCGCATACAATACGATCGTATTGTACACGCGGGGAGATAAGTGACATGTCAATTGTTAGTGGTGAATAAGCACCGCTAACAATGAATGTCTATGGGGCCGGCGGCCAGTTGGCCCCTCTGTGCTTTGGAAAGATGCGTTGATCAGCGCGTCGCACCAAAACACCCGGCGTAGTGCGGTGCATACTATATGTGCCAAAATACAGCGTGTGAACATGCCCTAAGAGCAATGAGACTGTGGAACTCTCTGCCAGAGGAACGTGTCATGGTGAATTCACTAACAGAGTTCAAAAAGGGTCTGGATGTATTTATAGATGTAATAATATAACAAGTTATAGTGACTAGGATTCTAGAGCGGGGTCGTTGATCCAGGGATTTATTCTGATTGCCAGATTGGAGTCGGGAAGGAATTTTTTCCCTAAAATGAGGACATTTGGCTTCTACCTCATGGGGGTTTTTGCCTTCCTCTGAATCAACACTATAGCACAATAGGCTGAATTGGATGGACGCCTGTCTTTTTTTCAGCCTTACAAACTATGTTACCTAACTTAGTTTTGTAACTTTTCTCACTACCCCCCAGCATGTACCCAGAGTCACACTCCCAATTTCCTAAAGAGTCACAGCAGATACCCAACAATCCTGGTTGTCACAGCCAAAATCACCCTAACCAACCCCCATAGCCAGTAGTCACACCCATAATCACCACAACCAACCTCCATTCTCACTAGTCATACCCATAATCAACCTAGCCAACCCCAATTTTAAATAGTCACACCCATAATCACCACAGCCTACCCCCCATTCCCAGTCAGAACCAGTCACCCCAGTTGACCCCAATTTTTAGCCGTCAGAGCCATAATTACCCCAGGCAACGCCTATTCTCAGCAGTCCGAACCATAACCACCCCAACTGACCATTCTCAGCAATCACAAGTGAAATGAATGTCCTAAGGGTATGTTCACACGACTGCATACTGTACGCACCACTATACGCACGAAGCTTTAAAGGGACGCACTGGCCAGTGCGTCTCTCTGAAGCTCTCACGGACATTTATTCTCCCCAGTGCGTAATCGCCGGGAATAATTGACATGTTAGTTCTTTCCCCAAGCACATATTGTGCACTGTGGGAAAGAACAGGTAATCATAGCTTTTAATGAAGCGTGCATATTGAGCGGGCGTATTGAAGCGCAATTATGCAGCGAAGAACGGACTGACATTACTCCGTGTGACCGTAACCTAAGGGGACATAATCTTCACTTGCCCTGGAGAATCTTCCCGAAGTACACTGCAAATGCAATCTGAATAGACAAATGTGTTAATTTTTACCCAGCAATTGTAGCAGTTTTTTTTTTTTTTAACAAAACGTAACCCTAAAAATATATTTTAATCCTTTTGCTGGCAGGTTTTACAATTTTTATATATTTTCTCAATCGAAACACCTAGCAGTTTACAAAATGTTATGCTTTGATACACAATTGTATCGATACAAAAGGCAAGTGTGATTGTAAAGGTTTAGTGCCTACAAGACTGACGAAGCAAAGCCTTAAGCTGCGACAAAGGACTGTATTGCAAACAAAAAACAAGATTTTTTAACCTTGTTTATGACGTGGATTTTGACGCAATTTTCGGATTTCGTATTCCAATGCTTTTTTGTCAGACAGTGGAGAGATTTTTCTACACAGAATGGTTATATAAATAGATAGATTTTTTTTTAAAATTACCCTTTTCCAAACGGTTTTTTCCCCTTGTAAAATTTTTTTGGTCAAAGAAATAAATTTTAAAATTTTTTTAATCTTTTGGGGGGGTGGGGGAAAAAAATTTCCTTTAATGTGCCCGGTGTCTCGTTTGAGAAAATATAAAAAAAATCTTTTCCCTTAAAACATTTCTCCCAAAAAAGTCTTTTATAGGGCATATTTTATCTACATTTAAAACCACATTTTATATTATTTTACAAATTTATTCAAAATGAATCCAGGGAAAGTTTTACATATATAAAAAGACACATTGCATTTTTTTTCTCATTTCGGACATAAAAACCAAAAAAACCCTTTCCCCCTTTTTTTTTTTTTTTAGGTCAATTGGGAAACCCAAAAAAAATTTATTTATTTTTTGAAAAAATTTAAGGATAAAAAATGGCGATTTTTTTTTTTTTTTTTTTTAAAAGGGAAAAATCCGGGAAAAAAAAAATTAAACCCCCCCCCCCCACATTTTTTTTTTTGTGAAATTTTTTCCAAAAGGTTGGGGCAATACCCCTTTATAGGGGGTTGGGTTTTTATTTTGGTTTTTTTTTTTTTAAAAAACTACTATTTGGGGGCTTTGGGCTGGGGGAGCGTTTTTTGGTTTTTTTTCCCAAAAGGGGAATTTTTGGTGGGTGCCTTTGTCATATTTGCTTACCCCCAAAGTAGAAACAGTAAAAGCGGAAATGAGGCACCCTTTTAATATAAGCGGGGGCCCCTTGGCGGGGATCTTTGTGGGGCCCCGGGGTTTGGGGGGGGGGGGTTTTTTTTTGCATGGGTTCGGAAACAAAAGGGAAACCTTTTCCTATTTGTCGGGTTGGGATTTAAAAAAAAACCATTTTTTTAAAACCCCAAAACCCTTAAAAAAAATCCGCTGCTTTAAGAATACAGAAGTTTTTTAAATTTTGGGTTATGGGGATGTTTTTACAGTGGTTTTTTTTTGATGGTTTTAAAAAACGAAACCCACATAAAAATCCAAGGGTTTAAAAATCTTGGGGTGTAGAGGGCCCCCTTAGCGGGGGTTTTTAAAAAAAATAAAAAAAGGAAACCCCAGGGATGTGCTTTAGTTTATAAACAAAAAACAAAATGAAATTAAAAATTATACTTCCCCTTAATTAAAGGGGTTTTGCGGTTCACAGGGGGGGTAATTTGGCTGGGGAATAATGATTAAAAATTGATGATTTTTAAAGGGGAAAAGTTCCAAAAAAACGGGTGAGCAGTTGACTTTTAGGTTTTGAAATTGAAAACCCATTTAAATGAAGAGAAAGTAACCCTTTTTGCAAGCACTGCCTTTCTATATTCAAAAGCAGGGATTTTTGGGGTTTGTTTTGTGCTGGAAAACAGGGGGGGGGACCCGCCCCCTTATCAACATTGATGAAAAGCTGTTACATATCAAAAATTTAAACCCCCTCCCACAACGCGGGAAAAAATTTTTGGGGGTTTACAATGCTTTGGGTTTTTTTTTTTAAATCAAAAAAAAAAATTATTCAATTTTTTTATTTTTTTTTTTTTTTTTGAAAAGGCCCTTCAAAGCCTCATTTGGGCATTAAAAACTGCAGCTCTAAGTGGTTGCTTTAAACTGAGTTCAAAGGGGTTTTTGAAATTAACTGGGCACCCTAAGGGGGTTGAATTAAAGGCGCATCAAGCGGTTACTTTAAAACTGGAAGCACTAAGCGGGTTACCCCCAACTGGGATTGGACTTTTTGAAGACAAAATCCTGGTTGAAATTTAAAACAGCCTTTTAACCCTTGCCCCTAGGCTACAGCTAAAATGATAAAAAAAATCAAAAAAAATAAAAATACTACCTTTAAATAGGGCCGGGTTTCACTGTAAAGTTTGGTTGCCTTTTTTAATAAAAAAAAACACTGCTCCAGCACTTCTATACAAAATATCATCTGCTTACGCTGGCAAACCCATTCGATATTTTCCTAGGCATTGGGGGGTACAAGAAGTCCCTCAAAACTTTATTCCACAAACATTGATTTATTTTTTTAAACAAATGAAGGATAATTAAAATTGGGGTGGGCCCCCAAATTTCCCCAGCTTTTCAAGGGGGGGTTAAGGGCATCTATTTTTTGGTTGTTGGCAGGATGGGGGTTTTGGGAACAGGGGCCCAGATTTAGTGGAACCTTGGTTCTTAATATTAAAAAAAGGGAAATTGTCCCAAAAAATTTAAATTTTTTAAAAATGGCCCTTTTTCGCCCTTTTTTTCAGGCACAGAATAAACATTTAGAGTGAAAACGAGGGGGATTCTGTGAGAAAAAAGGGAAAATGACCCAATATTTCCCAAAACTCCCCCCAATCTTCCGGGGGGCACGAAGGCATGTCTTGGGAATTTTTACCTTTTTCCCTTCGGGATCGACTCTCAAAATACGAGGGAAAGGGTACAGGGTTTTTTGGGTTTAGGGAAAATATGCCGGGGATAGAGGAATGTAGGGGGAAAAATTTAAAAAAGCTGCTAGACATATCCCGGAGTTTTATAAAATTTTGGGGGAAATTTGCCCCTTTGGGGATTTTTAAAATTAGAGGAAACCTTTCCCCTTTCCGTGGGGGGGTTCCCACCCCTGAAATTGGGAAAAGGGAATTTTTCCCCCCACCCGGGGCTGTTTCTGGGAATGTGGAGGGGGCACGGGCAAGCGATTTTCACTGCTTTTTGGGGTACCTGAAAAGGCCAAAAATTTTTTTTGGGGGGGGGGTTTTTCCTTTCTTTTCCCTCACCCCCCCACCTAAATGGGTTTTGGGACCCCCAACCTGGACTTTTTTTGGGTTTAGCCTGGGGGCAAAAACGCCTTGGACCCCCAAACCACCCCAAAGCATCAAATTTTCTGTTTCGCGCACCCCAAAAACAGAAGAAAATTTCTCCGGGACATGGTTTGGGCCCCCACCCTTCCACCCGGGGGTATTTAATTTTTGGGAAAAAAAAAAATTTTACTTTTTTTTTTAATAAGGATGGTTTGGGGTTTGGAAAGTCCTCCTTCCAGAAAAAAATTTTAAAGGTTAAAAATTTTTTTTTTTTAAACCCTAGAACCCCCTTTTTTTGGACCTACTCCCCCAAATCAGGTTAAAACTCGTTTTTTGGGAAAACATGTTTAAAAATAAAAATTTGGGTTTTTTGGAGCAATCCGTGGAGGGAAAAAATTCCCCAAAATTCCCCTTTCTAGGTGTTTTCATTAAAATCACACTCCAACTCCCTTTTCAGGACAAAAAGGGGGGGAGGAAGAAACCCCGGGGTGCTTTGGGTCCCCCGTGTGTCCCCATATCCCCCCCCCCCCCATTATTTTTTTTTTTTTTCCCTTTTTTGTCCCCTTTTGGAAAAATCTGGACTTCTGCAGGAAATCAGACCCAAAATTTTAAGGTCCCCAAAAATGTTGTTTTGGAATTTTTAAATTCCCGTCTTAAATATGCAGGGGCAGATGCCCCATAGGGTTCCCAAAGGGCAGGATATTTTCTGGACTACTTCCGAAAACCCAACAAACCCGTTTTTAAATGCCAAGACTGCAGCAATGCTAAATAACCCTTTGAAGCAGTCTAATTCCATTATCAAGTCCTTCGATTCTCATTGCAATTACTGTATAATTTTGATACTGTATTTCTTTTTTCCCCAATCCCCTTTAACCCTCTTCCCTCCCCATGCCTTTTCCTCTTCAATCATTTTTCCCCTTCATTCCCTATTGGGAATGTTTGTAAAGAGGTTTAAAATGTTAATAAAAACAAGTTTAAAAAAAAATGGCATCTGCTTTTTAATAGATCAAAGCAAAATAATTCTTCATCATTTGATTAGGATAGAAAAGTTTTTAAACCCTGTAAAACCCTCTGGTTTTTCCCTTTGGCCCTTATTGAGGGTTTTACTTTGTCTTTGTCCAATTTCATAAACAGAGCTCCCCCCGGGTTGGGAATGGAGGAATCAGCTATATGGAAGCTCGGCCCTGCTATGAAAGTGGACATTATGACGGATGTCAAGCCTCTATAAGGGAACCATTTTATTTTGAAATGTTATAAAGAAGGGATGGGGACCCCAATGCCATTTTGCACTATAACCGGATAGGTAGTTAAGTGAAATGTGTACCGTTATAGTGATGGTCACTGCTGAAGCTGCCAGTGGTGACCCCTGGTCTCTGTTGGTATGTGACCACAAAAGCCCCAATTTAGTAAACTTAAACTGTCATGGCCTTCCAATTTACATTAATTTATTTAATGTTCACTTCCAGTAGTGATGTCAAGGAAAAAGGCAAAATGCCCCTGAAGCCCATGATGGCTACAAAACGTTTATGCACCAAAAAAGAAAGGGAGCAACAGGGGACCAGGCCTATTTGTTATTTTTCGCTTTAAAGGGGAGGGTTTCAAATTCATACATTCCCTTTTGGGAGCAAAAAGGGGTTAAAAAAAAAGTTTTAAAGGTATGTTCACACGGCGTAGTTCGGTGCGTACTGTACGTGCCACAATATGCCGGCTGTTTTAGAAGTACGCGCTGGCTCCATCCACAAAATATTAAAACCCAGGAAACAGCGTGAAGAAGTGAAGTCACTTCTTTCACTCTGTGCTCAATATGAGTCAGGGAAGATGGAGGTAACTCATTGCTCTCTATGACAGCTATGAATTACCGTAGTTTTTAAGGTTGGCCCCTATTCGGGGCGTGGGGTTTTCAGGCAATTTTCCCGGGCCCCAAAAAACGGTTTTTAAAAAAAAATTTTGTGAACATACCCAAACAATCCCTTTTTCTATGTACACTTTATAGTATTTACATTTTTAGTATTACCATATAAAACAAAAGGGGATTAATGCATTAAGCCTAAAGAGGAGGAAGAAAAGCGTTGCAGCCATTAGCAGTGAAACGACTAATAACTACCAAGCTCTGGCCGCTACGCTGCTGAGAAGCACTAAAAGCATTTGGGGACCGGGGTGGGGTGGGAAGAGGTTTAAAATAACCCGAGGGGCATTAAATATTGGATTCGCTGCCAAAAAACCCATAAACCCCTTTTCCCTTCATCAGTGCAGAGGACACGATCATACCAAAGTTTAACACCTGGTAATATAGCTGGAAAACACAAGAAAAAAAAATTCTCTCCGGATTGCTATATGTATAGAGTTACTCCACATCAGGGCAGTGTGAAGAGCCCCTAAACCAGAGCTTTATAGGGCTTTTTTGGCCTAAGGCCATGTTCACACGGCTTAAAATGGGACGTATTTCAGTCCGTAATTACGCACTGTACTGCACGAATTACGGCTGGAATACGTCCCAGTTATTATGGTAATCCACAGTTCTCATAGAGAACTATGGATTACGTCTCCTCTCCCTGCTCGGCGAATTCGCCGCGGGGGGAGATAAGTGACATGTCATTTACTAGCGGCGTACACACGCCGCTGGTAATGAAAGTCTATGTGCCGGTCCCCCGCTCACGCCTCTGGCCACACGGTGTAATTGCGGGGCGTAATTATGCCCTGCAAATAGCCTAAACCATCAAATTCTAACCACAACTGTTCACTTTGCTGCTACTGTAATACACTGCAGATTTTCCACATGAGAATCCACTTAGGCCTCGTTCACACGGCTTATTCTGCCGCGTATTGGCGCCGTACTGCGCCCCGGATTTGCGCTTCAGTACGGCGCCAATCCGCGGTAGCAATTACGGTAATCCACTGCTCTCAGTGAGAACAGTGGAATCCGTTCGCTCCTCCCCGCTCGGGGGAATCCGCTGCGGGGGAGAAAGTGACATGCAAAATTATTTACGGCGCGGACGCGCCGTAAACAATGCATTGTCTATGGGGCCGGGAGCGGGGCCCCGGCCGCGCTCCGGCCCCGCCCCCGTCCCGCCCCTTATTCACGGCGGATTTGTGCGCTCAATACGGCGCACAAATCCGTCGGGAATAAGCCGTGTGAACACGGCCTTAGAAAAAAATCTGCAGCTTCTAAACTTGTATGAACATGTTCTGATGATTTCAGCATACAGTATTTCACAAAAGTGAGTACACTCCTCATATTTTTGTAAATATTGTAGATCTTTTCATGGAACAATACTTAAAGGGGTTTTCTCATCACTGGCTTTCGTAGACTTTTCTCACTTAAGACATGTCCCCACGGCACGGGTTTTCGGACAGTTTTTCAGGCGGTTTGTGGTTTTGCAGACCGCCTGAAAAACCGGCCAAAAAAAGAGCACAATGGTGCTCTATGGAAAACCCGTGCAGCAGCCCCCACTGCACAGGTTTTCCGTCCGGCGGTTTTTCTGCCCACTGGCCGCCCACAAAACATTGTGGAAGCACAATCTTCCGTCTGGTTTCCGAACGGAATATGTGCTTCTCAATGTGAAGGGGAGGGCTTTTCTCCACTCATCGCGGCGAGTGGAAAAAAGCCGTGGGGACGGGCGCAAAACAGGACATATAACGGCCGGCAAACCAACCGGTATTTGTTCTGTGCCGTGAGAACACGCCCTTACAGCTTCAAATCCAGGGGCAGGTCTCTCCTCCCAGTAGGCATGTCTTCCCTCACTGAAGACTGGTGACATCATCATTCTGTGTGAAGGGAGAGGATGTCGCAGCTCTGCAGACCTCCTGTAATGGTCAGTTCTCATATCTGCAGAGCTGTCACCTCCCTCCACAAGCTCCTTGTAACCAGAACACCAAAACAGTTAGACATACAGCCTGAACTGTTGAAACAAATGTAAGAAATGCAAACTTCTCCCCCCATCTGTTATCAGGCAGAAGGGAACAGACTCTATAAGTCTGTGTTCTATGGAGGGAGAGTGAATCTAACAGCTAGAGACTAAGTAATTGCCCAGATCCTTCATAGAGCTATCACTGTGAGAGGAGCAAAGGCTCAGGCAACCTCTAGTACACAGACACAGAAAGCACTTGGACAAAAAACTGAGGCCGCTAGTGTGAGTTTGATTTTTCCACAACTCAGAGGGGAGTAAGCACAGAGTATGCAGGCAGTGATTCCCAGCGCAGGGGGCATGTCCCAACCAGGGCTGAATTAAATATTAGAAAGCCAATCACAGCAAAGGGGGTCTGGCCTGACCTCAGGCTGCAGTTTTAGCTTTAGACACTTCTAGATTAGCTAATAGCTGCTATACTAAATGATTTAGCTAATACAAACCAACTGCAGAAGTGCTTACTTTTACTGTCCCCATCATTATAGATATGATCTTTGTAGCGAGAAAACCCCTTTAAGATAAGGCACTTTGAAACAATGTAAAGTAGTCCGTGTACAGCTTGTGTAAAAGTGTAAATTTGGTGTAGTCTCAAAATAACAACACACAGCCATGAACGTCTAAACCACTGACAAAAGTGAGTACACCCCTAAGAGAAGATGGACAAATTGTGCCCAATTTGCAATTTTTCTGAGGTAAGATGAATCGATGGAGTGAGACCACCCCTTTAATATCTCAGTTACAACAACAATATGAATAATCTGGAATATTCTTAAAAATCTCTTCTGTATTTGAAAAATCATTTATAAAGGCATACAATGTGGCTGTCATACACAGCATGCTGTGATCAAGAGTCCACACCGGACGTGAAACGCATAGGCGTCCTACCTGCGGTGTATGCCAGCCACATTGTATGAGTTTTTAAATGCTTTTCAAATGAAGAGAGTTTTAAGAACACTCTGGATTATTCATATTATTACTAAACTTGTACAACAGAATAACCGGAAACTCCGAGGAGTTAATTTCCCTGGAGCAGCCAGATTAACCAAGTATTTGAATGACAAGCAGTCAGCAACAGGTAAGTGCTTATATTTATTTGCATGGTAACATCTCAGCATGACTTGCTACATAACACGGGTTTGACAGTTTTACTGTAAGGAGCCGTGCGCACCTGTGATCATCATATGATCAAGACATTTTTCATCCTCTGGAGATAAACAGCCAAGGATCTGATTAAATGACTGCAAGCAGATACCCTGAAGAGCGGTGAGGATACAGAAAATACATTGGAAAACTGAACAGCTTTCATACAATAAGAACGCGCTACACAAAGGCCCCGTTCACACGATCCGCGGCCAAATCTCGTCCTAACCGCGCGTCTCCCGACGTGGCTTTGCAGCGCGGGCGCTGGGTTGTTGTCGCGGCGCAAGTGGGGCTTGGTTTGGGGCGCCCCCCATGCAAATTAGTAGGCAGGGGGCGACGCCCGCGGCGAGGACTCCCTGTCAAGAATGAATATTAACGCGGTTTCCAATAGGAAACCATGTTAATAAACTCGGGGAGAATTGGACGCGGTTGTGGCCGTGGAAACCGCATCGGAACCCGTGGCCAAATCCGTCGTGTGAACAGGGCCAAAGAACTGTGGGGATAACTGATACGGCGAATCCCGTTTTTTTTTTAAGTCCATTACGGAATCCACCGCTTCATAGAGAAGGGGGAATCGTCACTCCCTCGCCATCGGCCAAAATGCCAGGAAAACGGGGGAAACCCACCATTTCTTTTACGGCGCGGCGCCGTGGTGCCGTAATCCCCCTGCCACATGTTCATGTGGGGGGGAAGCGCGCCCCGCCCCGTCGGAAAAACCCGCCCCCGTCCCCCCCCTTATTAAGGCGGTTTTTGACGCCTAAAGGCTTTCCCAAACCGCGGGAATTTTAAACATTGAAACCACCGGGGCCCCCAAGGGGCCGGCTGTTGATTACACCCGGCACCCATGGGGATTGGCAATAGGGTGTGTTTACACGGCAAAGGACAAAATCAGCTCGGTTTTGACCTCAGCAGAACCGTTCATTACAACCGGTTTTTGGACTGTTTTGACACAAAAAACAGTCGGTTTTGGCTTTCTGAACTGTTTGGCCTCGTTCACATGGCTTATTTTGGGACTGATTTCAGCCGTACTGCGCGCTGTATATGCGCTCCAATACGGCTGAAATCAGTCCCAGGCATTACGGTAATTCACAGTTCTCAGAGAAAGTGACATGCACATTATTTACGGCGTATACGCGCTGTGAATAATGAGTGTCTATGGGGCCGGCGAGCTGCCGGCCCCCGCTGCACGGCAGCCGGCGTAATTGCGGGGCAAAATCCGTCCCCGCAATTACGTCGGCAATAAGCCGTGTGAACGAGGCCTTGTTGTCACTGATTTGTCCAGGTTTCCCGGCGGCTTTTGGACTGTTTTTCAAGCAGAAAAATATACTGAGTACAAAAGTATTCCTGATTGGTGCAAGAAACAATGTGATTTTTCTTATCTCCACCCAGTAGTCACTCCCTGAGAGTCCAGTGGCCATCTTGGGGCTTGGGCCCGATCAAAACACTGATTGGTGTGCTCAGGGGTTTTTTAAAAAAAAAATACGGTCTCCCATATTTGATGAAAAGGGAAAGAAGGTTTTTTCCAGCTTCCATAAAAAATTTTTTGGGTTTTTTGTAAAAGACTCAAAAAACACAGGTTTTAAAAGGGCAAGCTACGGTTTTTGGCCAAACGGCCCTTACATACAAGTCCCTTTTTGCTCTCCCCTACCAGGGGTTGGGGGGGTGGGCCCCCGCCCCCTACCCCCCCCCCCAGGGACTGGGGGTGGAGGTTACGCCCCCCACAAACCAGAGGGCTCATGGGGACCACCCATTACACAGGGGGCTTTGGGGGGCGATCCCCCATCACACGGGGGGCGATCCCCCATCACACGGGGGGCTTTGGGGGGGGATCCCCCCTCCAAAGGGGGGCATCCCCCATCAACGGGGGCTTTGGGGGGGATTACGCCATCATACAGGGGGCTTTGGGGGGGATTACGCCATCATACAGGGGGGTTTGGGGGGATTCCCATAAAAAGGGGGGGGGGGAAAAATTTTTTTTCCCATCAACAGGGGGTTTGGGGGGGATTACGCCATCATACAGGGGGCTTTGGGGGGGGGGATTACGCCATCATACAGGGGGCTTTGGGGGGGGATTACGCCATCATACAGGGGGCTTTGGGGGGGATTTCCTCAACAGGGGCTTTTGGGGGGATTACGCCCTCAAAAAAGGGGCTTTGGGGGATTTCGCCATCAACAGGGGGCTTTGGGGGATTACGCCATCATAAAGGGGGCTTTGGGGGGATTACGCCATCATACAGGGGGCTTTGGGGGGATTACTCCATCATACAGGGGGCTTTGGGGGGGATTACGCCATCATACAGGGGGCTTTGGGGGAAATTTCGCCATCAACAGGGGCTGTTGGGGGGGGATTACTCCATCATAAAGGGGGCTTTGGTGGGATTACCCATCATACAGGGGGCTTTGGTGGGATTACTCCATCATACAGGGGGCTTTGGTGGGGATTGCGCCATCATACAGGGGGCTTTGGGGGGATTGCGCCATCATACAGGGGGCTTTGGTGGGATTACTCCATAATACAGGGGGCTTTGGTGGGATTACTCCATAATACAGGGGGCTTTGGTGGGATTACTCCATAATACAGGGGGCTTTGGTGGGATTACTCCATAATACAGGGGGCTTTGGTGGGATTACTCCATAAAACAGGGGGCTTTGGTGGGATTACTCCATCATTCAGGGGGCTGTGGTGTGATTACTCCAAAATACAGGGGGCTTTGGTGGGATTACTCCATAATACAGGGGGCTTTGGTGGGGATTACTCCATAATACAGGGGGCTTTGGGGGGGATTACTCCATAATACAGGGGGCTTTGGGGGGATTACTCCATAATACAGGGGGCTTTGGGGGGGATTACTCCATAATACAGGGGGCTTTGGGGGGGATTACTCCATAATACAGGGGGCTTTGGTGGAGTACTCCATAATACAGGGGCTTTGGTGGATTACTCCATAATACGGGGGCTTTGGTGGATTACTCCTTAATTCAGGGGTCTTGGGTGGGATTACTCCATAATACAGGGGGCTTTGGTGGGATTACTCCATAATACAGGGGGCTTTGGTGGGATTACTCCATAATACAGGGGGCTTTGGTGGGATTACTCCATAATACAGGGGGCTTTGGTGGGATTACTCCATAATACAGGGGGCTGTGGGGGATTGCGCCATCATACAGGGGGCTTTGGGGGGATTGCGCCATCATACAGGGGGCTTTGGGGGGATTACGCCATCATACAGGGGGCTTTGGGGGGATTACGACAACATACAGGGGGCTTTGAGGGGAGTACGCCAACATACAGGGGGCTTTGGTGGATTCCTCATCATACAGGGGGCTTTGGGGGATTCCCCATCATAGAGGGGGCTCATGGACACTCCTCATACTCGGGGGACCCCAATATGTATCGGCACAGGAATGCTTTTTCCCCTAAATGACCCCCAATCAGGGCATCTTTCTTGGGGGACAAGTCACAGGACATGTCATTGCGCGCGTTGCTGCTCAGCACATCATACAGCAGTAGGCGACGTGGCAGAGCCGCCCGGTTCCCGCACTGCCAGCTAGTATGGCTCGAGCACGGTAGCTGCTCATTCTGGAAGCGCTCACTCCCCCAGCAGCCACTAACATTACCAGGTCCAGCACTCTGCTGCCATCTTGTACGTCAGAACGGGCGGCGCTTCTTACCTGCCTCTTGTTCATCCGCCGCACATCATCTAGAAAGTCCATAGATAACATTTTACACCGCTTAGTTTTACCGGCAGCGACCGGAGCACAGCGCAACCGGAAGTTATCGAGGTGAAATCAATAAGTAGCACTTCCGCTACTGAGCGGAAACAGCTTGGCGGCCATGTTATGTGAGGGCAAGACGGCAGCCTTCGCCAGACGCTGTGTGGTCTATTGTTCCCTGTCACTGCTGTTTCAGGCGGGAGATACTTTTGTCTGCTATGTTTCTAGTAATAAGTCCAGCAAAAAGCAAACCTTTGTTTCATATCTTTATTTCTTATAGCTGTAATTTGTGAGTACTGCATGAATGAGAGCAAATGTCAGTCCTGAGGTGTACATGAACCATTGTGACAGAATATACTGCCTCATAGCACCTCATTAAAATGCTGTCCCTTTAGCCATAGAAAAGTAGTAGAATAGTGAAAAAATCAGGCGCCCTTTTGAGGCAAATGAGTATATTTGATATGAGCTTTCGAGGGGATAGCTCTCTTCTTCAGACTGATGTTATAAAAACAAACGAAAATACACAACTTTTTATACACACAAGTCATGGATTTCAAAGGCTTGAATTCTTAAAAAATAACAAAATGCGAAATATAGGTAAGCATTATTTAAAAACCTTCAAGAATTAAAAAGTCTGGAAACTTGTGAGGCGTGACGGGGTGATCAGAAATTTATTTCTCTTATCTTATTGAAATCGGGGGAGATTTGTTGACTCACAGTTCCACTGGGGTCCAGATTCCCCCCAAATATGCAAATCCTTTTTGGCGGCACTGGAAGGAGCATATTTATCAACATGCAACCCCAAAACCATGATGTCCCTCCGTTATATGAGATACATTGTATCTGGACTGGGGCGAGGAGGCCCCAATTTAATTTCCCTAAAGACTTCAGTAACTTTCACCCCCCCATTAACCCTTTAAAATTACCCATTTAGAGAGCAAAAAACCCTTTTTGGATACCGCAATACACCAAAGACCCCCGGTACTCACATCATAACCACAAACCCACAGAAGAACGGCCTACCTCAGGAATGACAGTTCCCCCCCAAAACACACAAAACATTATTAATTTTCACCAGGGTATACGGGGAGAATGTTTTTTTCCAAAAGCAGACCTGGACAAACACCTTTTCACTGAGGACAAAAATTTTTAACTTGATCAGACCAAAATTGACTGACAACCAAAACAGCAAAACGGCGGGGTCAAAGGACTTGCTCCATACAAAGAGACCCCGAAGGAAGAAAAGAGTGCCCCCCAGTTGTCACCAAAAACCACAAAAAGGAGTCCTACAAAATTGCCAAGGAACTTCAACCTGCCTCATAGGGAAACAACTCAAAGACTATTCCCATCCCCCTTCCTCTCCCTTTTGAACCCCCAACCCGTGGCGTATTATTTCCGGGGGCCCTGAAGCCCAACTGAAAAAGGCAATCACCCTGCCTGCAGAACAGGGGAAGAAAATGCAGACACATCCACACTGTGACATGTACCTGTCCCAATCCCCCGGTGCCAGAATTAGGGGGGCATTTTCCTGCAGGTTAGCAATGTGGGGGAAAACTGATTTGTTATGCAATTTTCCGACCGCAGGTCTCTAGTGGGGGAAAAAGGGCAGAGACTCAGCCAGCGTATGAATTCACACAGATTTACCTTTTACAAAAAAAATGATTGCCAGTGGCCGCACATTTTTTGGGGAAAAATCTTTCCCAGGAAGAGGGGAAATATAAATTAATGAAAAATTTTAAAACTCTGCAAAATGGGTTAAATTTCATGCCAGCTTCATGTCAAGCATGTGTGAACTGTGAGTGCAAAAATTCCCCCCTGTTTGCAATAAAAAGAGAAAAAATTACTGACACCCCCGTCACCCCTCACAATTTTCCCGTTTTTTAAAATTCTTGACGGTTGTAAATAATGTTTGTCCCTATATTTGGGTTTTGTTTTTTTTAAGATTCAAACCCTTTGGATCAATTCTTGTTGTATAAAAAGTCTGTGTTTTTTTCAATTTGTTGTATACATCATCTAAAGAAAGGGCTAGCCCCAAAGCTCACTATCAAATATGCTCGCCTCAAAAAAGGTATCGCCTGATTTTTTCCCTATTCAACACCTCTTACACTCCCTGTAAACAACACACAAATACTTAGGTAATACGCGGGTTGTTCTTTACAGTTCTGTTTTAGTTCCATGTTGTATTCAGTTTTGTGCCCCTCCTCAACCCTTAAATCCTCGGGCCTAACCTGACTGCTGCGCTAACACAACCTGGGGTGTATTAGAGTTTAGTTGTAAAAAATAATATATTGTACACACATAAATCCATACAAAGAAAATGTTCTATGGATGACTCCGCTATATAATGGTAGTACAGTGACCACACTACCAATATACAAGGAGCAAATATCACTGTATTGTTACCAATATTACCAAGGATACCACTATACAACGATCAAATAATACCTCCACACCATGACCCCATATCACCACCACATAGTGACTGGATTATACCCCTCACATCTGTCAATATCACCACCACATATGACTATAATACCCTCACATCATGACCCCCATATTCCCCCACCACAGTGACTGAATAATACCCCACACCAGCCCTGTTTCCCCCACCCTACAGTGACAAAAATCAACCACATCTGATACATTCACCCCACACAGTGACTGTAAATACCCCCCCCCATCATGACCAAATTTTACCCCCACACGTGACTGTATAAAACCACCACAGCTACCACTATCATACTATGACTGTATAATACCATACTATGACCAAAATTTTACCACCACACAGTGACGAATAATACCAAAACACAGACCAAATTTTACCATCACCCCCCATAGTAACTGAATATATCACAAATCTGACCAAAATCACATCACATATGACTGAATAATACCCCCAATATGTCACTTTACCCCCATATAAAAAATACCACAACACCATTACAATATCCCCCCCCCCCAGTGATGTATAATCCCTCCCATCAGACCACATATCACCACCCCCGGGCGTTCGTAGGGGGGGGCGATCCCCGGGGGGGCCGAGGCTCCCTTCACCCAAGGGGGGGCTGGACCCCGGGCCCCGCCCGCCCGGGGATAGCCCCCGGTCTGCGGGCTGTTTTTAAAGCCGCGCAGGCCATCGCATGCACGTACTCGCTGTGCAGCTGCAGGTACAGGGGAGGAGGCAGGACGGATCGTTCCCATCCTGACTCCTCCCCTGTATCAACATCTCAGGGAGCGCACAGCTTTCACTGCGCCCCCTGCGATGCTCGATCTCTTCGGCTGGCAGCTCTGCCGCCGAGGAGATCCCTGGGAGCTGCGTGACAGGTAAGCGGCGTGGTGACATCAGTCGCTTACACTGCTCTGCAGCTCCCGGAGCTGGACGCGGGGACTGTGGTCTGGTAAGTAATTTTTTTTTATTTTATAATTAGCTACAGGGGGCATCTACTGGCTACAGGGGGGCATCTATTGGCTAAGGGGGATCTACTGGGTACAGGGGCGCATCTACTGCCTCAAGGGGCATCTACTGGCTTCAGGAGGCATCTACTGGCTACAGGGGGACATCTACTGGCTACATGGAGCATCTACTGGCTACATGGGGAGCATCTACTGGCTAAAGGGGGCATCTACTGGCTACAGGGGGGCATCTACTGGTTATAAGGGGGCATCTACTGGCTACAGGTTGGGCATCTACTGGCTACAAGGTGGCATCTACTGGCTACAGAGGGGCATCACTGGCTACAGGGGGTCATCTACTGGCTACAGGGGGGCATCTACTGGCTACAGGGACATCCACTGGCTACAGGGGCATCTAGTGCTGATAAAGTGAGGCGACTAAGATGTTTGTTTTGTATATTCTACAGTGCAGAGTCGAGGCCGGGAAAAGATGTCATGGGGTCTGGGACAGATGGAGATGAAGAAGAGAAAGAGAACAACTCTTCAGAGACGTCTCCTGTGAGTCACTAGATATAACTTTACTGTAATCATTTATATGTCTGCAGCGCCTGTGTACAGCTGGTATCCAGCACTGTGTGGTCACTGTATGCCGGTAATATTAGTTGTAGTATAATGGTTTATACTTAGTAATGGTCAGTTTGTATTATTCGGTCACTATGTGCTGGTGATATGTGGTCATGGTGTGACAGTATTATTCGGTCACTATGTGCTCACAGTGTCGCAGTATTCGGTCACTATGTGCTGGTGAGATGGGGTCTTAGTAGGATATTGATGCTATTAGCCTGGGATTCTGGTTTTGCGTAGCAGTGTTATTTGGTAACTGTATGACTATTATTTAGTAGTTTTATACCTAGCACATTGTGGTAAAGCTTGTTGTATATTTTAGATTTGGTTAATGGTGATGCACTGTTTTTCATTGTGGCGCATTATGTTACGTGTGTGTGTGTGGGGGGGGGGGGGGCAAAATTTCTTCACCTCGCCCTGAGTGAAATTTAGCCTAGGAACGGCCCTGCCACCACCACACAGTGACTGAATAATACCACAACATCATGACCACATATCACCACCACCATACAGTGACTGAATAGTACCACAACATCATGATCACATATCACCACTACATTGTGACTGTATAATACCATCACAACATGACCACATACCACCACACAGTGACTGTATAATACCACAACACCATGACCACATATCACCATAACATAGTGAATGGATAATACCACAACATCATGACCACATATCACCAACACATAGTTACTGAATACCACAACAACATGACCAATATCACACCACATGTAGTGGACAGAAATAATACACCACATCAATGGACAATATATCCTATCAATAGTGATTGAATAATACCATCTAATCAATTGATCACATATTACCACCACATAAATAATCTCCATACCAGACACATATCACCACATAGTGACTGAATAATACCTCAACACCATTATCACATATCACCAGAGCATAGTGACTGTATAATATCATCACATCATGACCACATATCACCACATAGTGGCTGAATAATACCTCAAGCTACCATTATACAATATCACACAAAACCACATAGTGCACTTACTTCACTAAACAAATGACCACATATCCCACACCACTCACATGACTGAATAATAACAACTCATCGATGACACATTTCTACCACACACCATCAGATGACTGAATAATACCACAACATCATGACCACATATCACCACTACAAAGTGTCTGTATAATACCATCACATCATAACCACATACCACCACACAGTGACTGTATAATACCAGAACACCATGACCACATTTCACCACCACATAGTGAATGAATAATACCACAACATCATGACCATATATCACCACCACATAGTAACTGAATACCACAACACCATGACCACATATCATCACCACATAGTGACTGAATAATACCACCACATCATGATCACATATTACCACCACATAAAATAATACCACCATACCATGATCACATATCACCACATAGTGACTAAATAATACCTCAACACCATTATCACATATCACTACCACATAGTGACTGAATAGTACTGGCACATATTACCACCACATAGTGACTGAATAATACCTAAACACCATGACCACATATCACTACCACATAGTGACTAAGTAATACTACAACATCAAGACCACATATCACCACCACATAGTGACTGAATAATACCACAAGATCATGACCACATAACACCACCACATTGCGACTGAATAATACCGGCACATATCACCACCAAATAGTGACTGAATAACACCTCAACACCATGACTAGATATCATAACTACATAGTGACTGAACAATACCACAACACCATGACCACATATCACCACGAGATAGTGACTGAGTAATACCACCCCACTGTGATTGTATATCACCACAACATAGTGACTGAACATCTCCACACCATAAACACATATCACCACCACATAGTGACTAAATATTACCGCAACACCATGACCACATACCCACCAACAAATAGTGACTGAATAATCCACCCACAATTACCTATTTTTACCCCACATATGCCCTGAATAATACCACATAAAGCCCAAACATATCACCACCACATATTTGCAAAATTTATACCACTCATGCCCAACATTCCCCACCACATAGTGACTGAATGATACTGCCAAAACCCATGACCACAAACCCCCAATACATAGTGACTAAATTTAATACCACAACATCAAAAACCACATATCCCCCACCACATAGTAAATGAAAAATACTGCCATTCATGCCCAAACATATCCCCAATCACATAGTATGAATAAGCCCCGCCAAAACGTTTCCAAAAATAAAACACCGTTACACACTACCAAACCCCTTTTTCCCCCCGAAAATAAACGAAATTACATTTTTTTATGCAATTCTATTTTTTGGCTGTTTATGCTATGTTGTGATAAAATCACTACAGAAATATTAATACATGTTGTTTTTTTGTTCACAAATAAATGTGAATTCTTTTTTCATGGGAAAAAAAAAAGTTTCCCCCCTAAGTGTTAGCTTGTTTTTGGGGCCCAAAAAATTAATTTAAGACACTGTTTTAAATTTTTTTGGGGGGAAAAAAAGGTATTCCCCCCAAAAATATATGATGGGAAAAGGGGAGAAGCACTATAAAACCGGGCTCTGAAACATGTAAAAGTGATTACAAAAAGAGTTACACCCAGTGACAAACCCGGTGATGTTTTTCCTCTGAGGGGGAACACTAAATTTTCCCTTTTTACTTCTCTACCCCATCCATAAACCTGAAAATTTTTTGGCTATAAATTTTTCCCTGCAGAATTTGCTACGCAAATATCCTTGAATCCTCACTTCTCCAGCACCTTCCTACCTGTTCCCCACCTCCATACAAACTCTCTATGGGCTGGTAGGTGGAGCCGGGGAAGCTATGGGATGATAGGAAAGAGGTTATGGGATCATAGATGGGGGTTGTATTTTTTGGCACTAGTTCACATAACACAATGGTGGGGGAGGGTTGGGGAAAGGAGAAAACGGGCCACGTTTTATAGCCACAATCTTCTGAGGGGAGACAGATGACCAACCTCTTGGAGATTGTGCTGAGGTTGTGGCTTGTACCCCAGGATCATATTTTGTGACCTGAACTTCGTCCCCAGCACCTCCAAAAGATCAGCCACAGCTGATCTTTTGGGGGGGTTCCCGGGGAGGGGTTTTATTTACAAAATTTTTTATTTTGTGTGTTTTATTTCTCAAACAATTTTCTTTTTCCCTTGGCAAATTTTGGGAACCACAAAGGACCCAAATTTTTTTAAATTTAAAAGGTTTCAACAAGGGATAGAGAGTTTTTAAATTTTAAAAAAAAGTGTTTTTTTCCTGTTGTTCAAAGATTTTTTTCCCGGGTTTTTTTTTTTTTTACCAGATCCTCCCAAATTACAAACACGCTGCTTGGTGTCAGCCAGCGGTCTTTCTTGTCGCCATAGGGTTACACTATCCCCCTACCACAATGAGTGTAACTGTAGCCATAACAACTCGTATGAAGCCCATAAGTTGAGGGGCCCTTACTCAGGTACAAGAAGATTGTTCCTTTTTGAGTGGAAAAAAGTAGAAGTATTTTGACTTTCTTTTTTTTCCAGCAATTTTGGGGGGGTTCCTGAAAAATTGGTGGTATTATTTTTTTGGGGGGAATTTATTGCTACTTTTAAATGGTTTTATTTTATTGAAAATTAAACTGAAGGTTTTTGGGGAAACCCATCAAATTTTTGGGCTATGGGGGCCCCTGGGAATTCAGTTACGCCCCTGCCTCAAAATGCCCAAAGGGGTTCTGGGGAAAGGGCTTGGAAAACCCATCAAATTGGACCCTCGGATATAATTTGCCTTGGGGAAATGCGGGGCAGACATATTTTTTTAAAAGGGAAAAAAATATGAGAACATACAGTCCCCCCCTTTTTCACAACAAGCCAGGGTAAAATCAGAAGCTGTAGCTTGATACTATCAGGATAGAAAGGTCCATGCATACAGGTCCCTTCCCACCCAAAAATACCATCCCACAGCCGCCCAAAAAGCAACCATAAAATTAGGGGTTTTTTTTAAGGGATAACCTGGCTCTTCCCAGGACCCCTTGTGCATTGGGTACTGGATAATAGTAATAGGGGCTTAGTTTCAGCCTTGGGTGACAAGAAACACCACTGGCTGTTAACAAGCCCCAAGACAGAAAGGGAAAAATTTCTGTCGGGATATCCCAAACGGCAACACTGAAAAAACATTGTAAAAATAAAAAACAAAACACTTTTGTGAAATATACATTCAACAACACCAGCTCTCTTTGACCATTTTATTAAAGAAAGGGGTTTCCAAATGCTTTTCTGATGGATTTCCAAAAAAATCAGTTGTAGTGCAAAAAGGGAAATTTGGGTACAAAAAAAAAAAAAAATTCTGGGGGAAAGGGGGTTATCCCCCCAGCTTTCCCCAATGCTGGATAGCCTACTTAGTGCCCAGGAAAACTGGACAGGCCATGAGAGGCTGCACCCGTTGAGGTCCTCTACTCTCGCCACTTTAAACCCCTACCACCACCCACTTACCCCACTCTGAACATAACTTCCAACCCCAGTTCTGGAGAGAGGCCGTCTCTTCATCTTCACAGCACTCAGCGATTTTGCCCGAAGAAGGGGAAAAAGGGGTTCAAGGCGTTTTTTTCCTAGTAATGCACTGGGGCACTGCTGTTCTAAAGCACACTTCCCGGGGGGCCGTCAGAAGAATGAAGGGGCATTGGGGGAGGCTGTAATCTAATCTCCCCCAATGTACCTCCATTCACTGCAGCACCACTGCCATTTAAAGCGTTTTCGCAACGGCCCCCCCCCCCCCCCCACCAGCCACAACAAATAGCACCTGACAACTGGGTGACAGAAAAGAAAAGGTAAACAGCCAGGATTGGAGTTATCTCTGGTCCCGACTGTTGAAGGCAGGTGTCGACTGTAACTTACCATTATATAAATAATGCAGAAGGGTGTACCAAGATATAAGTTATATTTCCCTTTCCCGCTTGGGCATGGGGGGCCCTTTTGGGGCCTTTATTTTGGGGCTTTCAGCTGCCTGCAACCGATCACCACCTAGCGATCTCGTGCCAGGGGGAAAATTTGGGGTGAGGAATTTGGGGCTGCCGCATTTGTCCCTTTCCCGCCCAAAGGGTTAAACAGCAATTGTAATAAAATTTTAAAACCCCCCCACCTTGTAAAACCCACTCCATAGCTCCTTACTGGCATGATGACATATCTATATGTAACATATCAGTAAGAGGTTAAAGACGTTTGTCTGAAATGCGTTGGAGGTTTCAGTGGATTACGTTATGTGATTTTATTTTATTTTTTTTATCCCAAATCCCCGGTTTACAAGTCACCACCCATGGAAACTTGGGTACAGTTTTGGGGGACCAGTGCACCCGGAAAAACATTGTAGAGCTTGAAAAGGTCAAAGGCGGGGAAAAAAAAAAATAAAAGGGGGCTGAGTGGACTGCAAAACCCAGAAAAAATTAGCAAAGGGTTTGGGTTTTTTAGTTTAAGAAAAGAAAGGCTTCGGGGGGGGCATAATAAATTTTGAAAACATACATAAAAGGTTTTAATAGAGATCCTCCCCAAGGGGGGGTTTATTTATACCCCGGGGCTGTATCCCAGAAAAAAGGGGTCAACCCCTACACCCCAAAAGGGGAAAAAAAAGTTTCTACATAAAAAAAGAAAGGGGTTCTTTTCTGTTAGAGTTTGCAAAAATGTGGAACTCTTTTCCGGGGGAAATTGTCATGGTTTAATTGAAATTTAAAACCGTTTAAAAAAAAAGGGGTTTTGGAAAGGATTTTTTGGGGTAAAAAAATAAACGCGTTATAGTGAAATAGGATTTCCCGGGGAAGGGTCTTTTAACCAAAAGGGTTTATTTGGGTTGCCAGAAATTTGGGGTCAGGAAGGAATTTTTTTTTCTAAAATGAGGACAATTGGTTCTACCCATGGGGGGTTTTGCCCTTTCCTCTGGGGTCAAACATAAGCCCCAATTGGCTGAAAATGGATGGACATATGTCTTTTTTCGGGCCTTTTCAAACTATGTAACAAATTTAAAACAAGTCATGGAGATTTTTTTTCTATTTGAATTGCTAAAAACAATTAAAAACTCCAACCCACCCCCGTGCCTCCACCAGCTGTGTATTATCCCGAAAGTTGGTAAACTGAGAAAGCTGGGAGCTTGCATTGACTTTAAAAAAGGTTTTTTCAGCATGCAGTTTTTTACAGTCAAAAACCACTTTTCTTTTACTCAACAGGCCCGTGGGTGGTTCTATTAAACAGTGATTTGCATATTTACTTCTCTGTAACTAGCTGGGGGCATTACAAAGAGCATGCCGGACAGTTTAAAAAAAACATTGGGAAAACAAAAGCTACAAAAGTTTGAGGATGAAAAAAAATTGCTTATCTGTAAATAAAAGCTAATCTTTGATAACGAGTCTGCCCCCTGGGCCCTGGGGTGTCAAATCCCTGCTCTTTACTCTAAACAGATAGCAGAGATATTGATGATTGTCACGGCCCTGGACGCCGCTCCCCGGCCCGCTGGGCCGAGGGCGCATCCGTGGTCCCCACTCCCGGTGTCTCTCCGGGGGTCGGGGTGCCGCCGCTTGAGAGCTCGCACAACAGACGTAGCTACAGGTGGTGTCTAAGCGTCTTTCCTGGTGACTTACCTAGCACCAAGCTGCTCCTGTGCCGCCCGGCCCTCAGCCGGCCGAGGCGCGCGTGCCTGGGTCCTTAAGCCTTGCGCGCACGCTCGTTCCCAGTGGAATTAAAGGGCCAGCGCCCTGAATTATTGGCTAATTGCCAGGTCAGCTATCCCCTACTATACCTCATAAGGATACACGTCCCACTATCACTCCCTGCTGGATCACTACTGACTGACCCACTGCCATAATGAAATCGTACCACAAGGAGCAATACTCTCGTCCTATTACCGGTTTACTCCTCGACTCCTCGCAGCACGTATATCACAGCAACTCCCAGTCATACACTCTGCCCTTACCTGCCCTTATATCCAATCCTGCCGTCAACGACCTTCACGAAACCTACTTATCTCGCCTTAGAGCGCCTGCCCTGACCTTCTGCCCTTCCCACGACAACGATTCTCGGACTACGATTCTGTACACGCTGCACCTCGGCTTGCCACCGCAAGCAAGTTCACGTCATGGGGGGGGGGGGTGGGTGGGGGGGGGGGAGGGGGGGGGGGACGACTGGGAGTCCTCACGCCGCAGCAAGTCCATCCGCTTTGCGTGCGGGCTCTAGGTGAAAACCGGGGCTACTTAGATTCCGTTCCCTGGCGTGGCTTATCTATCATAACGCTCTTCTCTGTCGGTGAGTATCACAGTGGATCCACTACCCAGTCCGTTACAGTTAGTCCAGCATGGATCCGCCAAGGTGCCCCTGCCAAGCATCGGCGTATCTACATCGATTTTTGCTCAGCAATCGCAACAGATCGCACAACAAGGGCACAGTTTATGGCCAGCTTACACCGCCATGATTGCGTCAGCTCCTACTATTCAATCTCTCCAGCAGCAAGTCTCTACCGCCTCGTCCGTGGCTCCGTCTTCTTCTCTGCAGGTTCCGTTGCCACCGGAGGGACCGCAAGTCAAACGGCACCCCTCAACCCTCCAACTTTGCCGGGGATCCAACACTGCGGGTTTCATACGCAGTGCTCTATGGCACGAGGAGCTGATGCGGATCAGTTCCCTCGAGAGTTCCAAAAGTGGTCTTTCGTTGTGAGACTACTTTTCCGGGGAAGAGCTACTGGCTTGGCAACCCCCCTCTTTTGCATGGAACGACCCGATGGACGCGACCTATCAGAGCCTTCCCTCCATGAATTCCGCACCGTGACTTCGAGGAGCCGGCGCGTGTCTTCTCCGGCTGTGACCGCCCTCTATGAGCCTTCGTCAGGCGAATCTTCTGTGGTGACTATGCGGTTCAATTCCGTACCCAGCTTCCGAGGACTCATGGAACAATGCCTGCCCTCTGCGCTACTACTAAAAGGTCATGTCCAGCAGGTTAAAGACGCATGGCACAAGGAGACCCTCCCTACCTCTTTTTCCTGAACATTAAAATCATCTTGCCACCCTCAATCGAGATCTACGGTCCGCTGAGAGGCAGGGAGGAGCTTTGCCAAGAAAGAGAGGCTGCTCGTCCTCGTACGCGGTTTCACCTGGCTCCTGTGTTCCATTCAGTTCTCCAATTCACCGCCTCAAGCCGCAGAGGTGAACCTATTCAAGTGTGGACCGGGCCCACTTAACATAGCAAAGAACAGAACCACGTCGTACAGAGAAAGCATCCTCTACTCGCCAGCCCGGCCCACTTCGAGGACAGAAGTAGCCCCCTTCGTCCTCAGCCTCCGTGAAACTCTCACACCTAGTGCCGTGGGAGCGGCGGTCCTAGGGTCATTTTCCTCCTCCACCACGTTAGTGATGAATGCCTGTGGCGAGTAGTGACACTTCAGATTCTGTGTCCTGCGTTCCGGAGATTCTGCTTCCTGGATTCGTGTCTGCCGGAACTTCATCATAGTCCTCACTGGTAACCCGGTAACCGACATACCTGTGGTCCGGCTGAGAACCGCTGCGTTATCACCCACTGTCCAGAGGGGAGCTCACACTGATCCCATCCAGTATATAACCCGGCCGGTGACGTCTCCCGTGTGGGGGCTCTACATAAAGAGACAGATTATTTTCCACTGTCCTGTCCCGTTCTTCCTCGGGCGATCCTCTTGGGCTCCCCTGGCTGCAAATTTCACAACCCCAGACGCTCGAGATTGGGAAGACAGCGAAGTCCAGCGTTAGGGGAACCGAATGCCAGAACCGATGCTTTGGAGGTGTACACTTCTCACCCGCTGCCTACCACTTCTCCTGCCCCTGACTGTCAAGCCAGTTGCCAGTCTGCCGCTCGAGTACCAGATTTTGGCGATGTGGTTCTCCGAGAAACAGGCTTAGAGAACGTACCTCCACATCGTCCAATGTCTGTCCCATAGACCTCCTTCCCGTAACAAGTCCTCCCGGGTCTGGTCTATCCTCTGTCTCTATACACACCCAGAGACTCAGGCCATGTCGGCTTACATACAGATAATTTGGCTAAGGGATTCAAATCGCAAGATCCCTCCTCGCCCGCCTGGGCTGGTTTTTTTTCGTCCAGAAAAAAGACGGAGTCTCTTCCGCCGTGTATTAGATTACAGGTGGCTAAACAACAACACGGTGAAGTAACAGATAACCCTCTACCCCGTGAAATCGGAGCTCTTTTTGATCGTCTTCGTGGAGCCAAGGTGTTTCTCTAAAATTGACCTGCGCGAGACAGCCTAAACCTCGTCAGATTCTACACAGTGAGGGGGACGAGTGAAAACAGCCTCAACACCCGGTACGAGCCATTTCGAAGAGTCTATTTTATTTCTAATATATAATTCTTTTGCATATGATTAAACATAAATTACATAACTTGTATTTATAAGTTTATGTCCCGTACTAATGCCTCATTGCTGTGTCTATGTGTCAGACTGCCTTCACAATGCCGTTCACCACATTGATTTCGGCGTTCAATGCGATATTCAGAGCCTTGCTGTTCTCTACCTGCGACATACGTTAAATCCAGAGATTCTTCGAGTCCTCATTCTGATTTTATTGATTCACTCCTAGAGCACTTATCACCTCATCGGGGTACTCCGTTCTCTCGCCAAAGGTCCTGCTACGTCACTATTATCTGAACATTCTCGCGTCTTCTTGTTCTTCACAAAGCTGGATAGAAGTCTTTCTAGAGTTCGCCACACCAGGCTAGCCTTCCTTTCCGGGATCCATAGTCTCCGATCTTCCGGAGCATGGTCTGCCAGATTGACCCAGCTAAGCAGTCCCGATCTCACTGTCAGTGAGAGACCACGCCCTGTTCGATGGCTATCGATAGTCTGATCTCAACGCTTCCTAGGGTCTCTCTCTGCCAAACTATTACCGGCAGCGTCATATATTCCCCAATATCTCTTCCTGAGTGTCTACCCATCGTGGCCTCACCCTGAAGTAATGCACCAAACCCACACTCTATATTTGGTCCCCCGTCAGCTGAGGAAGCATTCATCATCGACTGAAGTCATCGTTTTCGTCTGCACCTATCCTGTTTCGTGACCTCTGTCTTCACGGCATACTATTGCATCTTTTATACCATGGAAGTGTATAGAGCCATCATCCGTGGCGAGCAGGGGCGGTACCTTATACTCAGAAGATAGGCTCTCGTAAGGCAAGACTAGGGTCTCTTATACGTACTTTACTTCATTCATCTCCAGGACCACTCTCGCCGATCAGATCACGCAACTAAACCATTATGAGATATCCAGATGAGCGCCTGATGCCCTCAAATTTGGCAGGAAACTAGAGAGTGGCCGTACATTTGCTGGAGGGGCCCGTCAACCCATTCGACGTCTTCACGGACCACAAGAATCTAATACCTCCAGACGGCCCAGGTCTTCTGAAATCCCAGATCGCCAGATAGCTAGGAGGGCTCCTCTATTTTATTCTCTTGTCTTATAAACTTTTCTAGATACTCTCTTATCTCGGCCACACTAGACGAACAACGTACAAGGTCTGTGCCCTCTCCCGAGCCTCTCGACAGTCAACAGAGGTAGATCTGCACTGTGTACCCAGACACTTATACATATTTGCTCCCAAACGGTCACTGCATCACCACTTTGGTCTTCCGTATTTGATCCTTACGAATTACGGTACACCAGTCAAACCTACGATGCGTCCCGCGCTCAGTCGGAGAAATCTGGGAGTGGGGGCATAGTTCTCTTCTGTGCTGGTCACATACCCGGCATACGAAAGTCCCACGCCCTCAATCTCACGGCTTGACTACTGGTGGCCGACCCTGCCCCAGGACGTCCAAGACTTTGTTCTCGCCTGTGACACATGTGCCCGGAACAAGGTTCGCACGCCATAGTGCCCTCGGGACTCTTAGTCCCCTCTGCCCATCCAGAGTCCCTCCAAGGACACACATCGCTATGGACATCATTACGGACCTTCCGCCCTCTTCAGGAATTCTGTCATCTGGGTGAGTCACGGATATATTCTAAAATTCCCACTTCGTGCCACTCCGTGTCTTCCCTCGGCTCCTCAACTTGTCGACATTTCTTCACCAAATTTTCGTCTGCATGATTACCTTCGCATATCCGTGTCTGATCGTGGTGTCCAATTTGTCTCAAAATTTGGCGGGCCCTGTGTTCTCGCTTACAAGTTTAATTGGACTTTTCTTCTGCCAAACCATCCCTCAGACGAATGGTCCAAGTGGAAGAGGGTGAATCAGGTATAGGTGGCAATACCATCTGCATTACAGTGTTCCGGACCGTCAGGACAACTGGCCGAGCTGCTTTCCGTGGCCGATTCTCCTACAACCATCGGACTCTGATTCTACAGGCGTTTCTTCCATTTCCTGGTGGACTACGTTCAGTCACCCACCCCGCCCCTCCCCTTGGCTATGACTCTCCGAGGTTCCAGCTGTGGAAAACCCAGAGCTGGACATAAAGACCCTATGGTCGGAGACCCACATGCCTTAACCGGGCCTCTCCCGCATGAAGACCCAGGCCGACAAGATAAGGAGGCCGCCGCCCACATTCCAGCCAGAGATAGGGTGAGGTCTCTGCCAGACACGAACGCCTCAATGTCCCCACTACAAATTGGGTCCACTATTTTCAGGGGCCCTTATAGATTGCACCGTCAAGATAAATCCAGTGTGCTACAAGCTCTGCCTACCCCCATCGCATAGGATTCCTTCTAACGCCTTCCACGTCCTCCCATCCTTAAGCCTCATGGTGCTGAACCCGATTCTCCCAGAGGAGCGCGCTCCATCACCATTGCTAGAATCTCCTGATGTCTTGAAGAGTTACAAGACATCCTAGACATGAAGATCGTCAGGGGTAGGCGATTTATTTTCATGTTGAATGGAGGGCTTCGGCCCCGAAGAGAGGGTCCTTGGAACCGAGTCCAATTCCTGAAAGCTGACCTTATTCGTAAGTTTCTTCAAGCCAAAGAAGAGGGGGAGACCTAAGAGGGGGGGTACTGTCACGGCCGTCGCCGCTCCCCGGCCCGCGTGGCCGCGGCGCATCCGTGGTCCCCCTCCCGGGTGCTCTCCGGGTCGGGGGGAGCCGCCGTCGGCCGCGGGACGATCCGGGGGGCTGCGACGAGCCGTGGACATTACTGACCGCGCTCCTGTGCCCCACGCAGCCCTCTAGTCCGAGCCGAGGCCGCGGCGTGCCTGTGTCCTAAGGCGCGCGCTAAGCGCTTCGATCCCGGGTATTTAAAAGGGCCATCGCCACAGATTATTGGCTAATTTGCCCAGCGGCTACCCCCAACTTAATGATACGTCCCACTATTCACTCCTTGCTGGATCTTTGATGCCCCGTGCCTAGTGAAAGCGTTCTAAAAAAACCAAGCAACTCACTCCTCTTACCGTGTACCAGACCCCTCGCTACGTTTCTCAACTCCGAACCTCTGCCGCTGCCCTGACTGCCAGCCCCGTCTACTTACCACGAACCTCTGCCGACTGCCCTGTCCTCTGCCTGCCCCGACTACGATTCTCGCTACTATACCATACCAACCTCATCCTCGCAGCCACCGCGAAGCAATGTCACGCAGTGGGGGACGACCTGGTACCTCACGCAAGCAGCAAGTCCCCATCCCGCTTATAGCGCGGGCTCTGGAGAAAACCGCAGTCTACTTCAGATTCCGTTCCCTGGCGTGGCTAAGCTATCATCGCTTGCGGTGGTCCAGGGATCCATACCAGCCGTAACATGAATAAAACCCATAAAAACCTGCATGACCTCTGAAACGTCGTAAGTGGGTTGCACAGTATGAGCAACTATGTGGAATCTCAGCTAGCCATCACGCTGGACATTAGGAAACACATACAGCTGTGCTGAAAAGTTTACATACCCCGACAGAATTTTTGCTATCTTGGCTATATTTCAGAGAATATGAATGACAAAAAAATTTTTTACACGTTTCAATCTCATGTAAGTGGTTGTGTGAAGTCATTTATTGTCAAACTACTGTGTTTCCCTCTTTTCAAATTCCAATGACAACGAAAAAACATTTCGAAATGACCCTGATCAAAAGTTACATACACTTGTAATATTGAGCCTGATAACATGCACAAGAAGTTTAACACAAATGGTTTTGAATGGCTACTGAAAAGGTAACAAAACATCCTCACCTGTGACCTGTGGTGCTTGTAATCAGAGTGTGCGTCATAAAAGCGTAGTGAGTTTCTGTGGAATCAAGACAGACTCATTGCATCTTCAATCCAGCCACTGACGTTTCACTGGATTGGGTCATGGAAAGCAGAAGAATTGTCCAACGATCTACAGGAAAAGGTAGCTGAACTGTATAAACCAGGATGGTGATACATCACAAAGATGTCACCAAGGAATTGAAAATGACAGTCAGCAGTGATTCAACTGTGGATTAACAAAATGGAAAATCAGGGGCTCTTGATAAAAACCAAACCACAGTCAATTTCGGCAACAACAGATCAGTAAAATTGTTTCGGGAATCAAAGAAAAACCCTAACAAATAACATCACTGAAATTCAGGACTCTCTGAAAACACGGTGCGGCGTTTTCAATATGCACAATAAGGAGCAGAAAACGGCTGCATGAGGAGTCACCAGAAAAAGTCATTACTGAGCCAAATGCCACAAAGTATCTCGCCTACATATGCCAACGCACAGAGACAGAGCTCAAACATACTTCAGTAAAAGGTCATTAGGAGGGATGGACCAAAATTCACTAACTTTTTATGGTCCTCAACCATAAACCTTGACATTTGAAGAGGTTCAACAAGGCCTATGATGCACAGTAACATCATCCTACTGTAAAGCATAGTCAGAGTTAGGATGCACTAATGTTTTGGATTTGTGAGCTACAAGGCACAGAATACTTTGGTTCAATAGTTGAAGGAAAGATGAATGCAAGACGTTATCAGCAAATATTGGAGACAAATTTGTACTCATCAGCCCGGAAGCTGCGCATGGGACGTACTTGGACATTCCAACATGACAGGGATCCAAAACACAAGGCCAAGTCTACCTGCCCTTGGCTACAGCAAACAAAGTGAAGGCTCTGGAGTGGCCATCTCAGTCCTCTGACCTCAATTTATTGAGCCACTCTGGGGGGATATCAAGTGCGCAGTTCATGCAAGACAGCCAGGAACTTACCCGGCACTGGAGGCTTTTTGCCAAGAAGATTTGGGCAGCTTTACATCTGAGAAAATAAAGAGCCTCATCCACAACTACCACAAAAACTTCAAGCTGTCATTGATTAGTGGAGGGGAAATAACATGGTATTAAAAATGGGGCATGTGAAGTTTGATCAGGGTTTATTTGGATGTTTTTGGTTGTCATTATGATTTAAAAAGAGAAAACACATATTTGACAAAAAAATGGCTTCCCCCCAACCACTCCCATGAGGGGAAAAAAAAATTTTTTTTTTGTGTTTCATTCATATTCTCTAAAAAAAAAGAAAGCAAAAATTCTGTCGGGGTATGTAAACTTTTGAGCACAACTGGTATAACATGTTGGAGGACATTTCCTAAATCGAAGAAACAATGTTTACTAATAATTTGGGTTTTTATTTCAAAGTGATGCGACACCGGTTGGAACTGAGAAGTTAAGAATATATTCCTTAAAAAGAATAAAAAGGCTAACACCTATTTATTGTTAAAAAATTGTATTTATGCTTTGCTTCAGTAAAATGTGGGGTGAGTGGTGACCCCTGTGTTACCATTTTGCACAGTAAGCAATGAGAGTAATGTCTGGTCCAGGGTGAAAGCAGTAATATAGTGAATATTGCACAATGGACATCTGCTTGAATGTAACTCCGAGGTCAAAAGAAAATATTTACTGTTGATTTTTGTTGGACCAAGACTCCATGATCTACTTACACTAGTGCAATCAACCCAGAAAACAGGCTTTGTACCACATTAAATATGTATTTTTTAAACACATATTTCGTACCTGTCAGACTGGGGGTTGCAGCTTGCAATGCACATCAGATTCAAAAATTCTGCACAAGCTTTAGCATAAACCACAAAATAATAATGGTGTAAAGTTAGCAAAAAATGCAGAGGGGTTCACCAAATTTATCAAACAGCACGAGCCTCTATAAATTTGGTTCAATCTTAGGCTATGTCTACACGGCCTATGACAAAATACTGCCAGAAATTCAACAGCATTTTGTCATTGCTGGACTGCGAGAGGACCACGTTTTTGCCGCAGGTTTTTGCAAAAGCCGTGGTAGGTTTTTGGATTTGCCTCAGCCCCCGTAAAATTCAATGTCAGGGGGCCCCATATTGCCCAGATTTTTGAACACAAGTTAAAAAACCTGCCCCGGATTTTCAGCGGTTTAAAAATACTAAAACTGCCGAAAATCCAACAGTATTCCTGTGCTGTGTAGATATAGCCTTAGGGTGTTTAGTCTTAAAGGGGTTTTCCCAGGCATGAATATATACGCTGCACAAGTGGCTAGCAGCTTGACGACTGTGCATGAGAATAAAGAGTGAGGTGCTTGTAACGGTCCTCCCTATTACTTCCAGGGTTTTTTTCGAATATAGCTAATCAGTTGCTGGGGATAATTTCAGAAATCTCAAGAGTGAAGGGAGAGGACGGTTGCAAAGGCCACCCTCCCTTTAAAAAAAACGGTAGCTACAGTGCATATTCTTTTCGGGGGAAAAACCCTTTAAATTTAAAATGGAGCCATTATTATGACTGGACAATATCCAGAGTAACTGCTGTGTGCAGCAAAGGCAGCAGTTAGACGGGCTGGAAATGACTCACTAAGGTCTTGTTAGGTTGTCACAGGTATCTGGGGCCATGCTGACTGCAGTGCATCCCACAGATGCTGGGGGTGAGTGGCGGAAGATCCATAGAACAAAATCAATGATTGAGGTGCTATCACATATGCTCAGTTGGATTAAAGTCTGGAGAATTTGGAGGCCAGGGTTGTATTTGGAAGTCTTGATCACGCTTTCACAATTAAGAGCAGGCATTTCTAGCTATGTAACATCTGGTATTGTCTTGCTGGAAGATTCCATCCACCTCAGGGAAGACTATGTATGTTTGGGGGGAACATAATCTGCAAGGATGGATTTATATCCAAACCGACTGAGAATACACTCAAATCAAAGTAAATGAAGTGAAGCTCACCAACTTCAGCGTTTCCTTGCACCCATGTATGTAGTTCCTGTGATTAACAAGCAGCTGTGGTCCGCACGGTATCCTGGATCCCGGCAACGAGCCCCACACAATACAGCTTCCAAGCGAAAGGAATGGATCCAGCGGTCTTTTCAAGCTATCAAAATTTATTTAGACACCAAAAATGCAATGGGGACATAAAAAAACAGTTAAAAACCGACGCGTTTGGGGCTAACATGCTACCCGGTTCACGGGGCATGGTCCCCCACGGATTCAATACCTTTAAATAGAGATGTGGATGTGACTTTTTCTATTGCATCATATCCCTTCCTCCTTATTTAAAAACAAGACTTTTTTTCTATCACTAATATCACATATAAATCTGCTCATTGCATTGCGGACATTAGTGTTATTTACCGACCTTATACGCCATCTTCAATAAATATATGCTAAGTCGTTTCTATAGTTCAGGCCGTCCGGCGCTCTAGTTTCAAGTTCATGAATCCAATGCGCTTCATGCATGCACACTAGGTGTTCCCAGTCCCCTCCGCTATGTGGACGATTGACTCCTTCTATGCCAATGCGTCTGAAGCTTTCCACTGAGCTATTGGGGTTTTCTCTACAAAGGTTTGACCCCCCTGAATAGGGGAACTAAGCCATTTCTTATATTTGCCAAATGTTCCTGTATCCTAACCTTCATTTTTCGTATACTGCTACCTACATGTGTTTTTTTAAATTTGGTGCCGTTAATCATATAAATAATGTGGCATCACAATTGATAAATTTAGTTATTTTATGGCTTTTTTTGTTATCTGTATGGCTTATAAAGGTGTCTGTTTTATATGTGTATTTGCAGATTAACAGTAATAACGACATTGTAAAGAAAGCCCATGAGTGGCAATACTGTCCTCAGAGCAGACAGTTGCCATACCAAACATACCATTAACTCGATACCTTATGGTGAAGTAAATGAAATATGTGGCACAGACTAGCAATATAGGGCTAATAATGTCTTATGCATACCATCTAATTTATGTCCATAAAATAGAAGAGTTGCAGTATACTACATGGGTTTCATTCCTTCTAGAGAATGTGGTCATATACACCGTACTATAATAAATCGTACAAATATATATAATACACAGTCATACATGAGGCCTTGGATTGTGTTGTTTATGTGGATACCTATTCAATATCTTGTATTTTCATGGAGACATAGACAGCCACTCCGGCTTTCTGTTTAAGTCTTTTATTTGAAATATTCTGAAGCAAACATACATACAATCCTCAGAAGATTCACCAAATGTAAGAGGACGTTTTCATAACAGAAATCTACAGACAGGTTGCTATGTACATTATTCTAGTCTGGACATTGTTATAAAAGAGGGTAGAAATACTCAGATTTCTCGGTATCAAAACACAAGTAGACAAAATCCTAATCTTTAGAGGCAACACGATAAATAGCAATTATCTATCTTTTTTCATTAAATTAGATGACGTATTTAAACATAGAAAACAGTAGCTGAAAACTTGGCTCAGCAAGAAATCAAATTGTACTGCAAAGAATACCTTTAATAATGATAGAGAAGGTGCAGTGCCACTTAGCAGCATGTCATGGATGGCAGTGTAGCGGACCTAATACTGACATTCACAAATGCAAGGATCCAACTTTTCATGACAGAATCTGGGTGCAGATCGCTTAAAGAGAAGGGGATAGAAAGGGAGCATCCCCGGAACAGGAAAGGATAGAAAGAGAAGGAGACTATCCCCAGGACAGAAGAGGATAGAAAGAGAAGGAGACTATCCCCAGGACAGAAGAGGATAGAAAGAGAAGGAGACTATCCCCAGGACAGAAGAGGATAGAAAGAGAAGACTATCCCCAGGACAGAGAAGGAGACTATCCCCAGGACAGAAGAGGATAGAAAGAGAAGACTATCCCCAGGACAGAAGAGGATAGAAAGAGAAGGAGACTATCCCCAGGACAGAAGAGGATAGAAAGAGAAGGAGACTATCCCCAGGACAGAAGAGGATAGAAAGGCAAAAGAACATCACTAGGACAAAATTAGAAAAAAAGGCAAGAGAAACCTCACCAGGACAGAAGAGAATAGAAAGGGAAGGAGACTATCCACAGGACAGAAGAGGATAGTAAGGGAGGAAACTGTTCCCAGGACAGAAAGAGGAGACTATCCCCAAGACAGAAGAGGATAGAAAGGGAAGGAAACTATGCCCAGGACAGAAGGGGACAGAAAGGCAAAAGAACATCACTAGGACAAAATCATAAAGAAACGCAAGAGAAACCTCACCAGGACAGAAAAGGATGGAAAGGGAACATCCCCAGGAAAGAAGACGATACAAAAGCAAGGGAAACATTCCCAGGACAGAAGAGGATAGAAAGAGAAGGAGTCTATCCCCAGGACAGAAGAGGATAAAAAGAGGAGACTATCCCCAAGACAGAAGAGGATAGAAAGGGAAGGAAACTATTCCCAGGACAGAAGAGGATAGAAAGAGAAGGGGAACATCCTCAGGACAGAAAATAATACAAAAGGGGAACATCACCAGGACAGAAGAGGATAGAAAGGGAAGGAAAATATCCCCAGGATAGAAAAGGATAGAGAGGCAAGGGAAACATTTCCAGGATAGAAAGGCAAGAACATCCCCAGGACAGAAGGTGAGGAAGGGGAACATCACCAGGCCATAAAAAAAAGGGAAACATCACCAGGATAGGCTCCCTTACATTTTACCACAGGGGATAGGCAGAATTGTTATAGTGATTAGTATGATGACCTAGAATAGAAGAGCTCTAGCGTATAAGGTCCTGGTACAAGGTCCTCTCGAGCAGATAGATCAGGCACGTTTACTGAAATATATTATTTATGAATGTGTGAATGAGTCGATGTGGCTACAGGAATACAAAGCATAATATCTGCCATGATTCACAGCTTCATCTCAAATAAATTTACTTTTAAATATTGGTCTGTGATTATTTCTAGCACTGTTCCTAAAGGACATTTTCTGACAGTGGGCCTTATTGATCACACAGTAAGACTGTCCTTGTTGCCCATAGTAACCAATCCCAGCCCAGCTTTCATTTTTAAAGAGTAGTTTAAAAAAAATTAAAGCTGAGCTCTAATTGGTTGCTATGGCCAAAAGACAGTTTTACACTTTACAGAGGTGTTTGTAGTACAGAATTTATTGATCTCTACTGAGCTCTGGTGGGTATCAGAGATTGCAGAGCCCTAGATATATAATCTTTGGACACAGCTGTATACTATGTCAGAAAATACATTTTATGTCAAAGTCCTTTAAAATAGGTCTTAACATATTTTTTTTTTAAGGTATTATGAAGTGCTCAGATATTTATTAGAAATCAAAGTGGCTTACTTTCTGACACATTCAGGGTTCAATTGCTTTCAATAGTTGTCTTCTCTGACTTCCACTAACACTGGACAAAACATGAAATAAATAAAAAGTATCCTAAATTTGTATGGACACCAGTTGGCTTTGCTGTAGGCCCTCCATATGGGGTAATCAATGGATCCTTGACATTCCCTGTTCACATCAAGTTTTTAGCCTCCGCCACCAGTATACACATAAATGCTGCTACCCGTGACTATATTTCATCTGTTTAACACTAGTATAAGGGTATGTTCACACGGCATAATTGCAGCGCACATTTTGCTGCCTATTTGCGCTTAGCACACGGCGAGATGCACGCCGCAATTACGGTAATCCACAGCTCTCACAGAGAACCAAGAATTGCGCCTCACCCCCCCCCCCCCCCCCCCCCCCCGGTGTACACTAAGATTGTAATAAGGAACATGTCAATTATTCGCGGCGTCATGCATGTCAATGGGGCCAGCGGACTGCCAGGCCCCCGCGCCTTTGGATTACGCGCTAATCAGCGCGACTACCAAAACACACGCCGTATTGCGGCGCGTACTGTACGTGCTGCAATTCCGCCATGTGAACATACCCTAACAGGCAGAAAAGTGTATTGTACTACACTTTGCTGTCCCTTAAATAAAACGTATAAAAGTGTAATACAGACTGAACGTAGTGACAGGTAGACTACATCTGTTGTATCATAATGTATGACTTACTTTAACATTGTAAAGCTTAGGCCACCACATAGAAGTCAAATCCTACAAGATCCAGCAAGTAGCGCAACAATGTGATGTTGAATGCTGCATAACACATGAGGTGTTTGTTATATATTAATATATGTAAATTGTGCAAAGTTTACCTTTGAAAAAATAAAGGCATTTGATGGAGAGGTGAAATGATTGCATATATATGCACACACTAATACATATACTATCGTATTCTATATACATAGTCATGCACATATGTACACATAAAACAATGACTTGTAGATATGACAAGCGAGACAGCACCTTAAAAATCAAAAAGGAAAAAAAATGCTGTGAAAGTATATATATATTTATTTATATTTATATATGTATACATAGTCAATATGACTACATTTAAATACAATAAAAACAATCTTCAATAAGTCAGTATAACATTGAAAACTGGGTGATAATAGGCTAGTCTAGAACGTGGGCAGAAGATTTTGAGAGACCTTTTTCTAAAGGGGACAAGGTGGAGTCAGCAGCACATTGCAGACAGTAACATGAAAAGTAATGTTGCATATACTGGCTTAGGAAATACAGGAACAATCTGTGCAATGTCTGGATTCAGATTTTCGACATTTAAATGATGCAGAAAACAGGGAAATGAAAATTCTTGTTCTAAATTCTTGTTTTCTGTTGCAAAGATGCAGGAATGATGGCGTCAGTCACCACACATGAGCCACGTTGTTAAGGCTACTTCCCAAGTGGTAAGACCGAGCCGTCTCTGGGGAAGGAGTGAGGGAATAACATAGTACATGGCCACCAATGGCAACAAGTGTTTGCACATAAATGGAAAGAGCTTAGAGAGCAGGATTCATCCAATCTACTCATTAGTCGGAGCTAGAGTCCCTTGACACACACTAAATGAAGGTTGATATGATGTTGTGAATGATAGGATATGTTATGCCTTAATTTTATAAAGGGCAATGCAGTTCACATGCAGGATAGGTCAAAAATGATCAGTCTTTATGAAAGTGTTACCCAAAAAGGAGTACAGGATGGATCAGAAGTTTAGTCTGTCTGAAGAAAATTTGACATGACGTGTCTACTAAGGGCAAAATGCATTATTCTTTTACCAATCATGGACATTTGAATATTTTAGGTTATATTGTTACCCAGGCAGCCAAGAATTTACTGTGAAATTAGGACTTAAAGGGGTTTTCCCACCACACTGATTTGTAAATAAAAAATTCTTACCAAATACATTTCTTTTCCTTTGTTGCCTCATTTAGAAGATACAGCAGGTTATCTACCTTACCCCCTGTGCTGTAGCAGTTATGTCTTATCATAACAGGGTTGGTAGTGTGGTTACAAAACAGAGGTGATCAGTTATCTAGGAAACCATCTGTAAACAAGCAGTATAGGTAACCTGCTGTATCTTTGAAACGAAGCAAAATCAGAACAAATGTATTTGGTAAGAATGTGGATTTACTTTTGTCTACACATTTAAAGCTAATCATAGAGATGGGAATACACCTTTAAAAAGACAAATCAATGTTTCTATACAAAACATTTCCACGAGCGGATTATACAGTAGATGGTAGAAATATAAAGAGATATCAATATACAGTATCTTCTGAAGTCTGACAGCGTATGGAGCCTGTTGTATAACTAGGACCATCAAAATGTGGTGAACCCATTGTAACAAACAAAACCCCTCCAAACTTTGATTTTGCCTGCACTAATTTCTATGTATCAGGTCCAATATATTTTATTTCTTAAACGTCACAACTACAGAATCTATGGATTATAAACTGGAGAGATAATGGATACCAGATTACTAATAAGTAGAGCAATCCTTTAGGAATTAATTACTCCCTTACACAGATATCACTTGAAAAGAATGGGTTTATTTAGGGTACGTTCTATTCAAGACTGTAAGGCTATGTTCACACGGCTTATTTTGGGACATATTTCAGCCTGTAATTTGCGCCGTACTGGGAATTAAGGGGTGAAATAGTCCAGCATTACGGTAACCACAGTTCTCATAGAGAATATGGATTACGTCGCCTCTCACTGCTCGGCGAATCCGCCGAAGGGGGGGGATAAATGACATGTATTTATTCCCCCGGGGTTACGCGTCGAGAATATCTGTCTAGGGGCCGGCGACTGCGCCCCCCCCCCCCCCCGGCACCCGGCCCAAATGGCCCTGAAAAAGCCCTGTGAACCCAGCTAAAAGGGTCAAGTCACTGTTTTTCACATATTAAAAAAAGGGGGCCTCACAGCCTTTCTTTAATGGTACGGGCCACCTTTGGGAACCACACCCTTTTAAACATAGGCTATTTTAGTCGATGGCTTTAATGTTTGTGGTAGGAAAACCCATTTAATTCATCCAGATTATTAAGAAATGAACCAAATAGTACAACGAAGAAGTTTTAAAAGAAAAATTGTTAAAAACCTACATACAATTTAAAAAAATGTAAAATTTTTGGGTTAACCCCTTTATTAAAAAAAGCAAGGTTCATTGACTAGGCCTACAAAGGGGTCTTTAGACTGCACGCTTGTGTCATTTTGGAAACCAACCTATACGACTACTCTCTTTAGTGTTCCTAATTGTGGAATACTTTTTTATCTCTTTAGAAAGAATGGACATGTGGCAATAGATGTCAATTTCTCCAATTATGGCAGACACAACCAAGCTTCATGGGCATTTGCAGCCATTAGGCTGGATTCAGATAGTGTCTTAATGCATGTTTACAGCTTTCTTGGCTTTTGTGGCATTTTATACAGAGAATTCTCTTTAAGGGTATTTTCCAGGCGTCTAGATGGCCCCCAAACAAATTAACAATAGCAGTGTGTTTTACATTGCTTGCAATGTAAAACACGATTGCCGTTCACATTAGTGATTGCGGATGCGTTACATTGCGTTTGTCGTCGTCCTAAAAATTAAATGTCAACTTGGCTGAAAACGCAGCAGGAGCCCTATAATAAAGTATAGGGCGCGACTGTCCCGGCAACGCGGATAAAAAACACCAGTGCGTTTTGGATCAATCGAGCTTGTTTTTGGGATGCGATTTTTGGGCCCAGCACTCCCAAAAATTGTACCAAAAAAGCGTGTGAAAAACCCCTTAAAATTTTAAAAAATGCACCCCTCCCAAAAAATTGTACGTGTTGCAAGATAAAAAGCACAGCTAAAATCCCTTAAATGCGGGCCTTTTTGGGTTTTTAAAATTCATTTTAAAAGTGAATCAAAGCAGTGAAAAAAAACCTTAAATCCCTGCAATTCCCCCAAGATCAAAGGATTTCCAAAAAAATTTTCTAGTTCACAGGTCATTAGCGCTTCCAGTGTTGCATCTAATCGCCGGGAGCGGTTTTGTCAAACCGTTCATATCCTTTTAAAGTCCACTAGATAGTTCCACTATTAAAGCCCCAGCTAGGGTTTTTAAACTGCAAGAATCGGGCCAGTAAGGTGGAAATTGAGTCATGCCCAAAACACCAGGGATCAAGTGTTTTTTATACACCATTTTACAGCTTATATTAAGAATTAGACTTTCTAAAAGGTTAATTGATGGGGTTGTCACATTTCAACATGTGTTTTCCCGGAACACATGAATTTCAATGAAAGAGTCCCGACCATTTATTTTTCAAAACGGAGTTTGGGTAATTTCCTTGGTCTCTAAAAAACCCTGCACGGGTGATTTTGCATCCTGGCAAGTTGCTTACACCAAGTTCTATGCTGTTATCAGATTATATTTAGAAACTTGTCTGTGGACTGTTTCAAGTAGCATTTTGCAAAATTTATAAATTTGCAGCTCGGGACTACAGAAAGGGGCTGATAAAAAAAAAAGGGCCACTTTTATGAACTTTAGGCTAAAACTCACTTTTGCCCTGTAACCCAGGGGCAAAAAAAAGTGAATTTTTAACCTAAACAGGTTAAAAACATGGGCCCCAATAAGTAAGGTATTCAAAGGTTACCGAACTTTGGGCCACATTAAAAATTGCTTGGGGTCAAAACTCACTTTTTTTTTGCCCATAGGTTTACTATGGACAAAAATGAGTTTTAGACCTAAATAGTTTCATACATGTGGCCCTCTGTGTATATATATCTACATGTACTAAGCTTACCCTTTAATCATACAGCTGCTTTAATAGTCACTGTTATCCTGTTACCAGCAGTGGGAAGTAAATGCTGCCAAGGACAATCAAGAGGCGCCTAATACTGCTCTCCAAAGTGGATTTATGGCTGGTTTCAAACCACTAACTATATAACATTCATGTCTAATAAATCCAAGGTAAACTAACACTTAAAACTTCCACTATTCCTGGTGCCATCATAAAATAGAATTGCTTATATAAATGAGATCAAATACATTTTAGATGACTTTTTTTCTAAAATAGAGCAAAATGACTCACTGACAATGCTTTATAGTTATTTCATGATCTTTTCAAGCAAACATTTTTGCATAAGCGGGTAGCGCTTCACTGCTTATTGGGTATCTTGCACTCGTATTTAATGCAAATATATAAACTAACCAGACTCTGCAGTTCTTCTTTCCATATACCGTGCCAAACATTTCAGTAGTGGAACAATAAACATTTTTTTTTTTTTATAACCGTGTTATAATTTTACATTAAGTGAAAACATTTGAATAATGCCTGCTCTATCTGCATAGTTATATGAAGTCACTTTTGTAACATTGAAGGAAGGTCTTGATTTCCAAAAGTGGACAGTAGCATGAATGTCGTGGTTTTTAAATTGGAACATATTACTTAAGAATTGTCTGTTTGTTTTATGCAGGAAGAGTAATATAATAATATAAATAAAATATATAATATTATATTATATTATATATTTATATATATATAAATTTTTTGTAAAAACAATTAAAGCTTTTCTAAAAACTGAACGGTTCCTCCCTCATCCGCATGAAAAAACCGGGGGTGGGTTTTTGGAGATTGTATTAGTTAAGGAGGACCCGGATGTTCTCCTGACACGTTTGTCTTAGTAAATTGCAGAACAATCCGCAGCATTTAGAGCTGTATGAAAAAGGTCTAGGTCAAACTCAAGGTCCGAGGGCCAAATATGGCCCACCATGCCCGTTTATGTGGCCCCTGAGAGCTTAGATACAGCTGGGGTGCTACTGACAGGTCGTGGCACCCACCCACCCTCCGTTGGTTTTCGGGGGCACCATTGCTGTTGTGGCCACAGTAAAAATTTTATTTTGACCCCCCCCGGGAGGTGTAAGACTTTCTTTGTTCCCCAAGAACCAATAAACCCTCCTTTCTTTTTTTTTCAAAAACAATTTAAATTAAAGGGGAGTTCTGATTGGTTCCCAGGGGCAACAAAGAAAAAAAACCCTAACATTTTCTATTTTCCCCCCCCCCTTATGGCTTTTTCCTATTTTTTTTTTCCGGGAAAGGGGTTATAACAAATAGCCAAAAGGGGCATTACCATCCATCGCTGGTTTTTTTATTCCCCATGTTCCGGAAGGGAAAAAATAAGGCACAGGTAATGCTTTGTAAAAACAAAGGATACCCCAGAATTTTTTTCCTTAAAAGGGGGTTGTCTCAACATTGATTCATCCCACTCAGTCCTGTTTTCTTGGTTTTTATTTTTTAAATTTAAAAGGAGTGTTTACGGCTTCTACTAGGGCAGTAGAAACCAGGTCTGTAGCTATAGCAACCAAGGCACCCCATAGGAGGATTGAACAGGGCTGTACTATAGGACCTGAGGGGTGATAGCCCCCCGCAAGAAGGGGAAATCTGGAATTGGTAGGACAGTTTAAAGGACTTATTCAAAGTGACTTGTTTTTCCAAATCTTTTAAAATATAAAGCAATCCCTTTTAAATGAACAACCCCTTTAAGGGCAATTGAAATGTTTACTAAAAACCCCAAATAATAGGAGAAACTAACAGTCCATCTTAGTTAGTAAACCTGCCACAATACCCAAAATTCCAATCCATCTGTGCTCACTTAAAGGGGTGTCGCAGAAGTTTAAAATGCTCGTTAGTCATTTGAGGTTTAAAGGAAATAGAAAAAATAAATAAATGTGCCCGCTCGTTCCAGACCCCTCCCCCGTGATCCCGATGGGGCATAATTGATTCTTCATGTAACTCTGCAGCTATACACAGCGTGCCGCTGGAATAAGGAGGTTTAAAAGGCAAGTTTTATTTTTTTTTCTATTTTTTTCTCCCCAACAATACGAACATTTTTTTAAAAATTTTGGGAAAATTTAAAATTTAAAATCAGTGTTTTCCAGGATTCACCTTATTCTATTCTCTTTTAGCTCTACTACTTTCTGGTCTTTTAGATTTTGTTAGTTTGCATATGACTTCACAGTTTAACACAATTTTTCTGAAATGTTCAAACCCATAAACAAAATGCTGCATCATTTAAGTGGATAAAATCTGACCACAAGAGGAAATAAAAAAAAAAAAGGAGGCAAAACTGCTTTCATTTTCACAAATGTACAAATTTTCCCAAAAGAGACGGGACCCTGATAAAAAATGTTTTATGAATACTGTGTGGAATACAGATGAGCAGATGCTCTGTTAAGGAGCTAAGGGGAAAAAAAAAACAAAAAACTTACATTTCTCACTTTCCCTTTTTGTCTTTCTGCTGCCCCCCTTATATTGCTGGGCCTTGCCGGTCTGTGTAATAGGGACAAACGTGTCCTAAATGAATGCTTAACAGTCCACAGAAACAAAAACAGTACCTTAACTCTTAATTACTATTATTTTTAATTTAAATGAACATCCCTCTCAGTTTCTCAGTAAAAATATTTTTAATTTTCTCTCTTTTTTTTAAGTCATTAACATATGCTTTTTGCTTCACACATGTTCTTTTGAAGTCCAATATTTATTACGCCTTAGGGGACCCTGTTTTCTGTCTGCTATCAGGGCTCGCTTTGTGAGTCCGTACATGAGCAGCATGCGCACTCTGAAGATCGAAGGTTAAATCACATTGGGAACACTCCCACGACTGCTCCGACTTTGAACTTAACACCTGCTTTTGCGTGTCTGCCTTTGCTTGCCGCTCCTCATCCTCCTCTTCTTCCTTTACCTTGTGCACAATAAAGAGGTGTCTGTTGAGTGATATTTGGGAAGTGTAACATAAGCCGCAGTGCACACACTGGCAGGTCGAGTTGTCACTCTTGTGCTGAGGTATGTGCTCCAGAAATTCTTTACTGTTGTCCGAAGTAAAGCCGCACTTTGCACATTTATAAGCTGCTTTCAGCTTCTTAGCATCTGGTCCATCCTTTGTATCCGAGTCCTCAAGTTCCTTTTTGACAGCTTTCTTTGGACCAGCAGTCTAGAGATAAAAAAAAAAAACATGTAATCAACAAACTATCTTGTGTCCACATTTCACATGATAACATGAGATTAGGACCACTGACTAGTAAATGGGATTTTGTAGCAATGGCCATGTTCCCGTTGTTGTGTACAGCCAAATTTGAATAATAAGTGTAGTGAAGCGGCATTCTGAGGATAAGAGAACGTTAAGGGTGCTTGTCTACATTAGGTTGGAACCTTTAATCATCCGCTTAGATAATAGACAGCACTGCGTTGATAATGATGCATATAAGATTTATTAAAGGGGTTTTGCCATGAAGTAAAATTGATGTGGGAAGCTTGCATTATTATTAAAAATTCTGGACCGTTTTTTTTTTTAGCTGCTCCTTTAGTGATCCATTGTTTACAGCTCTCTCCGGGGATACGACCAGGGTGAGAGCTTTCCCCAGTCCTGGTCGCCCCATGCTCGGACATAACTTCTCCTTCAGGCAGCTACTGAGTGTTCAAAACCCCAGGTGCTTGTTCATTCTTTCTTCCGTCCTCTGTCCCCTTAGTAATTAGTCAAAGTGCAAATACATAAAAAAGAAACCTCACTGAGTTCGTGCATTGACAAAGAGAGAAAAAAACAAGGTTTGGTTCTGAAAGGGATTTGAACTAGGCCTTGTCCCTGGAGGCAAAATTTCATCTGAGTACTACACTGTTTTTCATAAAAGCCCTTTTTTTGATACAGGGGAAAGCATTGTGATGTCTCCTGGGGGTCACATGATTGCGTTCAAAAAATCACCACGCCCCCCTTTTGAGCACTAGAAAAAGAATAAGGGGTATGAAATGAGTTTTTGGGGAAAACCCCTTTAAAAACCCAGGCTCCGGTTGGAAGCCCCCTATACTCTCGGGGGTAGGCCCCCTCCTCAGTTTCCCCGTGGAAATTGGGGAAAGGTCCCCGTGAAAAGCCAAAATTTTGGCACTTAAATTTTTCCCTCAGGCTGTGGAGAGAATTTTAAATCTTTTGTATTATCCGGAGTTTTATTCTAAAGGGGTTTTAAGCCAAAAAATTTTTTAAATGACCCCCCTCGCTGAAAAAGTCGATACTAATGTGTTTGACTTTTCAATTTCAAAAGAAAAGCAAGTGGCAGCACTTTAGATGAGCAAATAGGCTCCCAAAATTCTTTAATAGATATATGCATCTAAAATACCTGATAAATTTCTCAGAGTGTGACTTAATATAATGTTAAAAAAAAACTATACCTGCTCTCGATCGCCACGTTCTGCTGGTGAATTTGTTGTCTTTGAAGGGGCCCCCGGGTTAAAATTCCCGGGTTTTTGATGCCGTGCATTAAAATGATGTGATTGGCTAGCATGGACGGCTTAGCAAAAGTAGGCTTCTCGGTGCAGTAGCTGAAAGATACAGAATTATAAAATAATAGATATTATTTATAAAAAATTTGCAGGGGGGACTGCCTTTTGACTATATTTGTTTGGACTTGTTTGCTTGTTGCAATGTGTTAAAAATCAGTACCACAAATTTCCCCAGTGAACCCAAAATATCCCAAAAATTTGTACATGTGTATTTGTCATCGACAAACTGCGTGTGTGTATACATGAATAACAACACTATATCTGACCACTAAATGACGATTCTCAAGGTGTTTTACTTGAGTAAAATCCACATGGGAAACAGTGGGGATTTGGGGAATTTCGAATTTGT
>JAODAL010026004.1:0-57526 GCA_025379985.1 Phyllomedusa bahiana
CCCTGTAGCAAATTACAAGCGAAGGTTAATTACAATTTTATCTCTTGTTGTGTGTGCGTAGAAAACACGCAATTGTAACACGCTACAAAGCTACTAGTTTGTGGTGGCCCAATTGTTTGGCGCAATTTACATCCAGGGTTAATTAAGCGTTGTTTTGCTGGTGTGCTGACCCCAAGAAACCGTCATTTTCAATGCCAAAATAATACATTTTTCCTGTAGCATAATTCACAAGCGAAGGTTCATTACAATTTTATCTCTTGTTGTGTGGCGTAGAAAACACGCAATTGTAACACGCTACAAAGCTACTAGTTTGTGGTGCCCCAATTGTTTGGCGCAATTTACATCCAGGGTTAATTAAGCGTTGTTTTGCTGGTGTGCTGACCCCAAGAAACCGTCATTTTCAACGCCAAAATATATACATTTTTCCTGTAGCATAATTCACAAGCGAAGGTTAATTACAATTTTATCTCTTGTTGTGTGGCGTAGAAAAACACGCTATTGTAACATGCTACAAAGCTACTAGTTTGTGGCTGCTCAATTCTTTTGCGCAATTTACATCCAGGGGTTAATTAAGCGTTTATTTGCTGGTGTGCTGACCCCAAGAAACCGTTATTTTCAACGCCAAAATATATACATTTTTCCTGTAGCATAATTCACAAGCGAAGGTTAATTACAATTTTATCTCTTGTTGTGTGGCGTAGAAAACACGCAATTGTAACACGCTACAAAGCTACTAGTTTGTGTTTGGCCAAATTCTTTGCGCAAATTTACATCCAGGGTTAATTAAGCGTTGTTTTGCTGGTGTGCTGACCCCAAGAAACCGTCATTTTCAACGCCAAAATATATACATTTTTCCTGTAGCATAATTCACAAGCGAAGGTTAATTACAATTTTATCTCTTGTTGTGTGGCGTAGAAAACACGCAATTGTAACACGCTAAAAAAGCTACTAGTTTGTGGTGCTCAATTCTTTGCGCAATTTTCATCCAGGGGTTAATTAAGCGTTGTTCTGCAGTTGTACTCAGTAAAAGAAACTTGTTTTTCAACCGCCACAGAAGAAATTCTGTAGCATAATTCATATCCAAGTTAATTAAGCCTGTTTGTGCTTTTATATTCAGTAAAATACACAAAGTTTTTAAACGGCACATACAAGTCAATTTTTCCTGCCCATTTGTGGAGCGCAATTTATATCCAAGGGTTACCCAAGCTTCTTAGTGGGTTCATTTGGCGTCAAATACAGGGTGTGTATTTATCATATAAAGATATCTTCATCAAACAGTGTCTGTACATTTTAGAACAAACAGTATGTCAGACAGAGAGGTGGCAGACTCTTCACCTGCGAGTGGCAGAGGCACAAACATTCCGGCAGGTCGCAGCACAGCAAGGGGACGTCGCAGCAGGGGTCACTCGGTGAGGCCACAACTGCCGCTGTTATCTAGCGGCCGTGTACTGACTAGCAACCCAATGGTTCTTGATTGGTTGACTAGGTCATCCACTTCCTCCCAGATGACATCTGACAACCCCAGCCAAGAGTCGGTGGGAACGTCAGACACAACCCTTATTTGGCATGGCCCGGGAGCGGGTCAGCGGCCCTCACCTGTCCTCAACCCGCCTCTGTCCCATCCGGTTCCCTCAGCCAGAGATCTACTATGTGGTCTGGGCTCAGCGCCACTATATAGCGAGGATGAACAATTTGAGGAGGGCAGTCAGCAGCTACTTGGCAGCGAAGAAATGGGGCCAATATCCCCTGCTTCTTGCAGTAGGCGGCAAAGTATAGATGTTGAGAGTGGCATGGGAGGTCATGTTGTGAGGGGTCAGCCTCTGCATACCAAGACCGGTGATGAGGACAGCAGTGACGATGAAACACAAATAGATGATGATGTAGCCGACCGCACTTGGGAGCCGGGTGAGGCAAGGGCTTCATCATCGTCAGGAGAAGAGGCGTCAGCTTGCGCGTCAGGCAGCGGCGCAGCCAGCAAGTGGGTCGTGTGGCCGTGAGTCAGCAGGATAGCAGCAGTGTGAGGTCGGGAGCCAAGCGGCCACGGGGTAAAAAACCCGCTTCGCAGGTCCAAGAAAGTAGCGGCACAGGGGCTCAGCGAGGCAGCGGCGGCAGTAGTCACTCAGTGCGGAGCGTTGGCGGTAAAATCCGATACTCGGCGGTGTGGCAGTTCTTTGCTAAGACACCGGAGGAGCCGAATATGGGTATATGTAGAATCTGTAAGCAGAAAGTGAAGCGTGGCCAGGAGCTAACGTTGGCACCACGGCCCTGCGTCAACACATGCAGCGTCACCATCCGGTGGCCTGGGAGAAACGTGGCTCAGATGTGGTGGTCCATCCTGCCGCCGCAGCAACAGCAGCAGCAGCAGCGCCCAGTGGCACGCATGCCATTGCAGCCAGTCAAGGCTCCACCACCTCTGCAGAAGGGAGCTGTTTCTCTTTGACATCATCTCCCGGTCCAGATGCTCCTGCTCCTCGCTACTCATGGCGCCAGCAGTCGTTCAGCGAGGCGATTGCAAAGAGACAACAGTATGCGTCCAACCATCCTAAGGTGCAGCAGCTGACCGTGCTCCTGTCCAAGTTGTTGGTACTGCAGTCCCTCCCTTTCCAAATGGTGGACTCTGCACCATTCAGAGAACTAATGGCTTGTGCCGAGCCGAGATGGAGAGTTCCAAGCCGTAATTTCTTTTCCAAAAAGGCAGTACCAGCACTTCATAAATATGTAGAACAGAAGGTGGGCCAGTCCTTAAGCTTATCGGTTTGTTCCAAGGTGCACGGCAGCGCGGACGTCTGGAGCTGTAACTACGGTCAGGGCCAGTACATGTCCTTTACGGCCCACTGGGTGAATGTGCTTCCGGCCCAGGCACACCAACAACTTGGACAGGAGACGCCGCTTTCTCCTCCACGTTGTCAAACTGCTGCTCCTGCGCCAATGTCCGCCTCCTCCTCCTCCACCACCACCACCATCTCAGCCTCCACAAGTACTGCTCCATCATACCACATGTGTAGGGCACAGCGGTGTCACGCAGTTCTACACCTGGCTTGCCTCGGCGAACGAAGTCACACAGGGGAGGAACTGCTCCGCGTCATGCAGCAAGAAATCGATGTGTGGCTTTCTCCGCGCCAACTGCAAATCGGAACCATGGTGACGGACAATGGGAGGAACATGGTGTCCGCGCTGCACCGAGGTGGATGGTCCATGCGCCCTGCATGGCGCCTCGTAAGGTTCAAATCTTGTTGTGAAAAGGTCCTGAAGTCTTCCCACTGATCTCAGCAGATTCTGAAAATGGGCCAGTGAAACTGGCATGCACATTTATCCATTCTACAAAGCCATGAAACACCTCCTCAGTTGCAGCATCATAACGGCCTCCCCCAACACACTCGTGATCGATGTTTTTCCACCCATTGGAATTCCCGCCTGCACATGTTGGATACCGACTGTATGAACAGAGAAAGGCATTAACTATTTTTTGATGAATCCAGGCAGACAGAATACTTCCCCTGTTAAGATTTGATGTCAGCTCAGTGGCAGCCTCATGGTGGACACCTGTCCATTTGTTGAGGCACATTCGAGGAGGCAGACTTTATTTTCAGTCGCCAGGAACTACGGGATGATAACTCCTTCCACTGCTTCATGTCCCTGGAACTGATGCAAAAATCTGTCTGGGCAGTGGGACTGGAGACGTGGCGACTACATCTCGTAGGCAATGAGTCCGGTGAGGGACTGAAATGGAGGAGGAGGAGACGACGACGACATTGGGAGCAGAAGCATGTCTGGTGAAATGAGTGGATTTTTCTACACAGTGACAAGAGAGGAGGAGCCAGGAGCAGCTGTGGGAGGTGGATGAATGAGGAAGACGAGGCAATGACCCCCAAGCACCACATGCCGTAAATAGTGGAAATTGGAGGCAGGGAGCCCCTCAGGAGTCACTGTCAGAATGGGCCCGCAGGCATGCTTATTTGTTCCTGGAGCTAGTGACATCCGCAAAGTCAGCATCCGGCAGAGGGATGACTTCTGGCTCTCCACCTATTGGACCCTCGCTACCGGTCCCAAATGGGAGCCTTTTTCCCATCTATTTGAGAGGTAGGGACAAACTCAAATACTATATGAAAACCTCCGTAATCAGTTGGCTGCTGCCTATGTGCGGCATCGTCCCTCCTCTAACAGGTCTGACCGGGGGGTTCCTCAGCGCCCCTTTCCCCCCCCACGTACTACTGACCTCGGCTGCTGGGGGAAGGTGAGGGGGGGTAGGAGCAAGTACCAGCTCCATCAGCCGTAACCTAATCTTGGAGTCACTGATGAGCAGCTTCCTTCACCCGCACTAGTGAGTGAGGTTGTCGCCAGCAGCAAGCAGGACCTGAGCATCCCCTGAACCTAACAGGTGGTTGGCCTACTTGGACAGCACTCTGCACCCCAGTTAGAAGATCCGCTGGACTACTGGGCAGCCAAACGGATGTGTGGACCGCAACTTGCCGAGTTGCAGCGGAGAAGCTGTTCCCTGCCCTGCAGTAGTCTGGCATCAGAGCGTGGTGTTCAGTGCGGCGGGGGCCATCGTTAGCCCCAAGGAGAACCCGCTGTCCACGGAAAATGGTGGAACGACTGACCTTTGTCAACATGAATCAGGCGTGGATCGGCCAGGATTTCCCACACACCAATGCCTTAAGGCGTCAGACTACATCAGCCAAGACGCCTCACCCAAACTGTAGAAATGTTTCTGGGTTCAAACTAACTGCCTCAGCACTAGTTCTGAGCCGCGCCACCCTGCCTGATGCCACATATCAGCCTGACAGTTTCTCCATCTGCCTACCACCATCTTTACCAGGGATGGTATTGCCCACCACCTCCACACGGTGTCATTGTGCCACTGTCTGACCTCATGCCTGCAGTGGCTGCTCCCGTGACCTCCACACTGTGTCATTGTCCCACTCTGTGGCCTACACCTGTTTTGCCAACCTCCAAATGTCATTATGCCACTGTCTGACCTCATGCTCTGCTGTCCGTACCTACACACTGTGTCATTGTCCCAATCTTGGCCTACTCCTGTTTTTTACCACCTCCAGAATGTCATTGTGCCACTGCCTGAACCTCATTGCTGCTGCCGTTGACCTACACACTGTGTCATGTGCCACTTGTCTGCCTCATGCTGTTTCTGTGGCAGCTGCCGAGACCTACACACTGTGGTCATTGTCCCACTCAGTGGCCTACTCCAGTTTTTGCCACCTCCATAATTCATTTGCCACCGATCTGACCTCATGCTGCTGCTTGGCTGCTGCCGTGACCTGACACACTGTGTCATTGTGCACTGTTCTGACTCATGCTGCTCTGGGCTGCTGCCGTGACCTACACACTGTGCATTGTCCCACTCTGTGGCCTAACCCTGTTTTTGCCACCTACCGAAAGCGATTGTAGCCCACTGTCTGACCTCATTCTGTCTCCTGTGCTGCTGCCGTGACCTCACACTGTGTCCATTGTGCCCCTGTCTGACCTCATGCTGCTGCAGCCGTGGACCTACACCTGTCATTGTGCCACTGTCTGACCCATGCTGCTGCGGTGGCTGCTGCTGTTATCCAACACACGTCATTGTGCCACTGTCTGACCTCATGCTGCGTGCAGTGGCTGCTGCCGTGACCCTACACATCGGTGTCCATTGTTCTACTCTGTGGCCTAGCTCCTGATTTTTGCCACCTCCAGAATGTCATTGTGCCACTCCTGACCGTCATTGCTGCTGTGGCTGCCGCCGTCACCTCTACACTCTGTCACTGATGTTGCCACCTGAGCCCTCAGCTTGTTTTTTACCAGCTGTCGCTCGCATGACTTTATCAGGCTACATTCCCCTTCAGGTTTTTGCCCTCTAAGTGCCCAGGGATTTAATAGTGTAACGATTCTAAGATGCGGCGGCAGTCATGTGCGTGTCCACAAAAACACAACATTTGTATGAAGACCAAACCAAGCTCACCTCTTCATATTTAAGCATGGCAACAACGTTCTTAGCCAGTACCCTGCAGGCTTCTGTGCAGCCTGAAATAGCTGTTTTTTAACAGTGATTCGTGCCAAAGTAATTCGGAACGAAGTTATTTTTTGCCGAGAAATTCGGCGAAGTGAACGAAACGAATTTCGGGAAATTCGCCCATCTCTAGTCACAACACTAATGAAGACAATTTTTAATACATATTTGTTTCATCGAAGGATGATTATTGCAACAATTGCATGTTGTTTATTACTTACTGGTTGTCCACCCCACCATCTGTGATGGAATTTCTCTCGTGAACGAAGACTAAAGTTGGCATCAAACACTGGATCATACATAGAATTCCCCACAATCCCATGAGATTCAGGATAGAGCCCCTTAAATAAAAAGAATAAAATAACATTTTACTTAAGAATTTTTTTTTTTATAGATAGATGGATATTAGAGAGATAGATAGATAGATAGCAAATTAGAAAAATAATATATGTTCCAAAATGTTGCATCCTGTAAACTCAGTCATAAAAACAACAATTGCACAGGATTATAAGATACTCAAAAATGTTGGATGAAATTATTAGGCAGATACTACACAAGTTAAAACTTTAAAGAATAAAAAAAATACCATGCATTACAAATTATTTCAATAAAAAAAAATTATATAGAAATTGGATTTACCCAACTTAAGCTTTAAAAGGAGATTTTTTTGTATAAGCAGGTTTGAGATGGGCTTTGATTTGTACTATTTAGGCACTCTTCACATGTGTAGCTTGTTACGTTGGGGAATGACAAAAAATAGCATAGCACGCTTCACTATTTTTTCAGGTAAAATGATGGACACCACACAGTGGAAACCGACAGTCCCCCTTGTGATCAAGGGGGTTCATCAGAGGCCATTGGCAATTGCTGTAAAATGGGTCTTTTTTCCACGTCTGCAGATGTGAACGAGGAATTATACTGTATTTTATTTATTTTTAAGTAGCTAAAAGAGAAAAATAAAAGTGGACTATTGCTTTAATCTATTTATCAGGAGCAAGCACATAACTAAAGGGGGTGCATGGTGGCAGTCTTCCTTGGACCCTAAGTGGGCTTCTGTCTTACTCTACAGCTCCCTCCTCCATAGAATTCTATGAGCAGCATATAACCAGATCCTTCAGTTCATCATTTAGTTGTTTTTCCAGCTTTAATGATGCATTTAGGAGGAAGGCAGCTTCAACAGTCCCTCTGCCCTGTATTAATTACACTTCATTAATAAAAATATAGTAAAATAATAGTTAACATTTACCGTTGCCAGTGTGTACAAGTTTGGGAAAGTTTTTGTGGGGTACACGGGTCTCATATAAGGTGAATGTGTTCCACATGTTCCTAATTAAAAGACAGAATAATCGTGAAATTTATTCTAAATACATTATATGCATTTTTAGACAATATACACGAGTAAGTGGAGGAGGGCGACAGAAAAGAGGGGCATCTACTTGGGGTACCAGATTCTAAAAAGCAAATCAAAGGGGTGGTTATTTGTCCGAACTTATGTATAGAAATATTTATAACCATAATCTCGGGGTACTTGATATATTTAACTCAAGAAGTAAAACAAAAAAATCAATGTGTAACAACAAACAAAAAAAGAAAGAAAAAGGAAATCTCACCGAGACAGACCCTTATATACACATTACAGATGCCCCAACAGGATGTAATTATAGCCACCCAAAGTGCCAGTTAGAGGCTGAAAAGTTGATACGTTTCTCCTCTCTGTTAGCTAGTCAGCCATTCAGAAAAGCAGAGTGGCATCACATAATTCCCAAAAACAGTAAAGAACATACTTTCATTTCATTAACATGACAATGGTAAGGTCATCCTACTTACTTAATTTGTACAAATTCGGCAGGACTTTGTTTCCTTCCTTCATATATGAAGCACGAAAACCGTCAACTGAAAAGATGATCAATGGAGGACGGACAAACCTAAGAAGGTTGAAAATAAATCAGAAAACGCGGCACAGATATTTTTCAGGGTTTTTTTTAAATGAATTAGAATATTGTAATCAGGATAAAAACAGAAAGTAGAAAAAAAAAAAGATTACACAATAATGTATATCAACAACTATCATTTTCAATGTAAAATTCATAGGCGTCCAATTAAAAAAATGCAAGAAAAAATATTACTGGGCAGCTTGGCTTGAAATGTTCTTGGCCTGATTATCATTATTTACATACACTAGATGGAGGGCAATAGAAAAACTGGGGCCAGGCCCAATACATCGTGATTCAGTCCTTGGGTTCATGTCTCATGTGAAAATGACCATCCATCTTTTAGGGCTGAGAGCTTTCATGAAGGACATATGACGAGTTTTTTCTAAAGAAATTTGAAATTGACTGAGCTTAGCTAGAAACAAGGAAAAGCTTTGTTTTTAATGGTGGTTGTTCAGATTTGCTCATATAGTAGAGTATAGAACGGTGGGGGGAGTTCTCCCATTTGAGTCACTCTAGACTACTTTTTACCTACTAGAGAGATACAATTACTCTTGCATACAAATCTGCCACTCCATGCAAGTAACCTTAGCATTAAATGTTATATCCCAATCCGTAAATCAAGGCCCTCTACAAAGGGTTTTATATCGGGCATATATATACAATATTCATAGACCTGACATTCCTATAAGGCATCCAAATATAGGTAAGTGGGAGTCATATTTGTGTACTACATTCCCTTAGAAAAGAGGCAAAAAATGTGCAGTTGAACAGTCAATACTTCTGAGTCCACATATGAAGAAAACTGATTCAAACTGATGTTGTTTTGGTACCATGCTCCCTCTCTATTTCATAACTTCTTTAAATTCCTGACATGTTGGAAGTGTGACTCCAGGAGGGGGAATGTATTACATTTGTTTTATGAATGTCCACAAGTTCAACCCTATTGCCCATACTAAGGAGACCAATACACAACGTATTAGAAGAACACTGATCTTTTTCTTTCGAAAATTACATCACATCAAATGGGCTCCAAACCCACTAACATACGTCTTCATATATTTAAGGCAGCTAGATGCGCAATAGTGCAGTTTTGGAGGAAAATATCCCCTCATTCCATACTTCATTAGTATGTAGTTACAGTGGGGAAAAAAAGTATTTAGTCAGCCACCAATTTTGCAAGTTCTCCCACTTAAAAAGATGAGAGAGGCCTGTAATTGACATCATAGGTCAACCTCAACTATGAGAGACAAAATGAGAAAACAAATCCAGAAAATCACATTGAAACAGCCCCAAAACATCACTGCTCTAGTGGAGATCTGCATGGAGGAATGGGTCAACATACCAGCAACAGTGTGTGCCAACCTTGTGAAGACTTACAGAAAACGTTTGACCTCGGTCATTGTCAACAAAGGATATATAAAAAAAGTATTGAGATGAACTTTTGTTATTGACCAATTACTTATTTTCCACCATAATTTGCAAATAAATTCTTTCCAAATCAGACAATGTGATTTTCTGGATTTGTTTTCTCATTTTGTCTCTCATAATTGAGGTCTACCTATGATGTCAATTACAGACCTCTCTCCCCACCGTATGTATGAATCAAAAAGGTGAGGAATATGGAATACTTAACATAACTATTAAATAATAAGGTAGACTTATTCAGATCAGCACGGAGTGTCTAAGACCTACTGTACAATATATGGATTACAAATGATGATGGTTTTCCTTCTGTGGAGGTAATGGGCTCTCATCTGCCTTGGTGAAACCTGCCTAGAGTATTATCGCTATTACCCTCTTATGCTTTCTGAACTGGTCCGTTCCTTTTAAGTGTTCTTTATTATCTTCCATAATATAATAGTTTTATTCCACCCTTTTATTCCTAGGCATAACTATAGCCATAGCGACTGCTATAGGGCCAAAGAAGTTGAGTGGCCCAATCCAGGTACAAGAACATTGTTCCCTTTTCTAAGGAGAAAGTAGTTGGTGTCTTTCTGCTCTCCGGCAACACTATGTGGGTTCTCTGATATATGGTGGTTTTATTTATACTTTTAAGTTACTGCCACTTGTTCTGCCGTTTTAGTTTATTGTCATTTTGATATGGGGCCCTATTAATTCCAGTTACGCCCCCGCTTTTAGATTTGCTGGTTCTTCGAGAGGTAATTCCCTTTCGGATGTTAATCAAGTTTGATAGTGGTGAGGTTTTACTTCATGCTGGTCACCAATTTTTACAAACTTTTAGGTAATATTTTAGGCATTCACCTGGTTTCTCTTGCAATTTTATCTGCTACTAGTACATAATCCTATTTATGTACACCAAATAATTGAGGATGTCATTTGTTGTAGCAACCATGTACTTTTATAGGTAGTACATTGAATCCTTAATAAAACACAATTTAAAAAGTAATGAAAAAGTAAAAAAAACTCCTTAAGTGCAACATAAAAATATAAAGGCCATTTACCCTGCTGGACATTCTGGATGTTTAATTTCTTCACAATCATCATCCACCCAATGTGTTCCACCTAAAGAAAAAATTGTAAAGAAAATGTTTATCCAAAGACTGAAGCGGTGTTTGTGTGGAGGATCACACGTGGAGTCATTACGGAGCAGTAGCTTCTCTATGTGCTGCTGTATGGTGTTTTGTACAGTACCCCGATACTTAGATATTCTTCTTCTAGAAGCAATGTTTCCGTATGTAAAGCAGAATGCGCTTTCCTTGTGTTCCTGTTCTTTCAGTTTCCAATCAGCCATAAGAGGGCTGCGTCCACAAGGCATTAGAATCAGGCAATATCTCATTTCTTTAGTTAGACTACTTAGGATGGTTTCACACAGAGCAGTTTGATACAGAAATGTACAACATTAATTGCCGTGCCCTTCTGCACAAAAACATATAAAAAAAACCCACCAAAAAAAAAAAAAAAAAAAACACCCTAAGCCACTGCTCCGGAAGGACTCCACATGTGATCTAAAATCAACTACTTAATTATAATCCATTTCAGATGTGCAGAAAGTTCCTTAGGGTATGTTTACACAGCTGATTTTTCAGTGTCCACATCGGCTTCAAATCCTCGCCTAAAAAAGTTTCTGATGAGGATTGGACGTAGATTTTGAGATGTATTTTTGGAGCGGTTTTTATCTTGACCAGTCTACAACTTCATAATCGGTTAAAATGAAGCACAACTTCACCCTCAAAATTTTTACTAAACAAACAAATCTCCATTTTATTTAATTTTATTACCAGCCGTGCGATTTTGAACAGTATACTGTGTATATATAAATAACACACATACATATATATATATATATATATATAATATATATATATAATATATATAAATATATATGCATAAACACAAAACATACACAGGATAAAAATACAAACATTAATATTTTATATATATAAATATATATATAATATAATATGTTATACAATAAAATATATTGTGTGTACAAATACATACATACACAGGAACAACACAGACAGTATGTTGCTCACAATTGCACAGCTAACAATACACAAAAACACATGTATATATACAAACATACACACACACTTTTTGGGAAAAAAGTGCAAAAATATAAGCCAGAAACATGAAGTTTTGTGACTCGACAAGGACATTATGAAGATCATCTTGATTATGCTTCATAGAATGGTCCAGCATCGTCACCTGAGGAGGGTATGTACCAAACCCTACTAAAATTTATATCAAATAATAAAAAAATTTTATCACCAAAAATCCCCCTGTTATTTATAGGTACACCATGCTAGTAACGGGTTTGGACCCCCTTTTGCCTTCAGAACTGCCTAAATTTCTTCGTGGCATAGATTCAACAAGGGCTGGAAGCATTCCTCAGAGATTTTTGGTCAATATTGACATGTGGCATCACACAGTTGCCGCAGTTTTGGGTCGGCTGCACATCCATGATGCGAATCTCCCGTTCCACCACATCCCAAAGATGCTCTATTGGATTGAGATCTGGTGACTGTGGAGGCCAAATTTGAGTACAGTGAACTCATTGTCATGTTCAAGAAACCAGTCCCGAGATGATTCCAGCTTTATGACATTGGGGCCCTTATCCTGCTGAAAGTAGCCATCAATGTTTGGGTACATTGTGGTCATAAAGGGATGGACATGGGCAGCAACAATACTCAGGTAGGGCCCGTGGCGTTGCAAAACGATGCTCAATTGGTACCAAGGGCCCAAAGAGTGCCAAGAAAATATTCCCCACACCATGACACCACCACCACCACCTGAACCGTTGATACAAGGCAGGATGGATCCATGCTTTCATGTTGTTGACGGCGCCAAATTCTGACCCTAACCATCCGAATGTCGCAGCAAAATCGAGACTCATCAGACCAGGCAACGTTTTTTTCCCAAACTTCTACTGTCCAATTTCGATTTAGCTTGGCAAATTGGAGCCTCAGTTTCCTGTTCTTAGCTGAAAAGGGGTGCACCCGGGTGTGGTCTTCTGCTGCTGTAACCCATCTTCCTCAAAGTTCGCCGTACTGTGCGTTCAGAGATGCTCTTCTGCCTACCTTGGTTGTAAACGGGTGGCTATTTGAGTCACTGTTGCCTTTCTATCAGCTCGAACCAGTCTGCCCATTCTCCTTTGACCTCTGCATCAACAAGGCATTTCCGCCCACAGGACTGCCGCTCACTGGATGTTTTTTCTTTTCGGACCATTCTCTGTAAACCCTAGAGATGGTTGTGCGTGAAAATCCCAGGAGATCAGCAGTTTCTGAAATACTCAGACCACCCTTCTGGCACCAACAACCATGCCACGTTCAAAGGCACTCAAATCACCTTTCTTCCCCATACTGATGCTCGGTTTGAACTGCAGGAGATTGTCTTGACCATGTCTACATGCCTAAATGCACTGAGTTGCCGCCATGTGATTGGCTGATTAGAAATTAAGTGTTAACGAGCAGTTGGACAGGTGTACCTAATAAAGTGGCCGGTGAGTGTATATATCTATGTATGCATCTATGAATATACTGTTTATGTAGGTATGTTTCTATGTATGTAGAATATCTCACAAGAGAGTACACCACGCACATTTATGTAAATATTGTATTAATACAATGTGTACAGCTTGTATATCAATGTCGATATCATGTGCCCTCAAAATAACTCAACACAGCCATAAATGTACACCCTTGACAACAAAAGTGAGGACTCCCTTAAGTGAAAATGGACAAATTCTGCCCAATTTGCATTTTCCCTCTACAGTGTTATGTGACTCGTTAGGCCTCGTTCACACAGCTTATTTGGGCATGGATTGGCGCCGGACTCCGCGCCGGATTTGCGCTTCAGTACGGCGCCAATCCGTCCCTGTCATTATGGTAATCCACTGCTCTCATAGAGAACAGTGGATTCCGTCGCTCCTCCCCGCTCGGCGAATCCGCCGCGGGGGGAGAAAGTGACATGCACATTATTTACGGCGCGGACGCGCCGTAAACAATGCATTGTCTATGGGCCGGGAGCGGCGCCCCCGCTGCGCTCCGGCCCCGCCCCCGCCGCCGCCCCTTATTCACAGTGGATTTGTGAGCTCAATACGGCTCACAAATCCATCGGGAATAAGCCGTGTGAACACGGCCTTAGTGTTACAAGGCCTCACTTGTGAATGGGGAGCAAATGTGTTAAATTTGGGGTTATCGCTCTCATACTGGGCACTGGAAATTCAACATGGCGCCTCATGGCAAAGAACTGTCTGAAAAAAAAAGAATTGTTACTCTACATAAAGATGGCCTAGGCTATAAGAAGATTGCCGAAACCCTGAAACTGAGCTGCACCCCAGTGACCAAGACCATACAGAGGTTTCACAAGACAGGTTCCACCCAGAACAGACCTCGCTATGGTCGACAAAAGAAGTTGAGTGCTTGTGCTCAGCATCATATCCAGAGAGGAGTGCTTCAAGCATTGCTGCAGAGGCCAAAGGGGTGGTAGGTCAGTCTGTCAGTGCTCAGACCATCAAATTGGTCTGCATGACTATTGTCCCAGAAGGAAGCCTCTTCTAAAGATGATGCACAAGAAAACCTGCAAACAGTTTGCTGAAGACAAGCAGACTAAGAACATGGATTACTGAAGCCATGTCCTGTTGTCTGATGAGATCAAGATAAACGTACTTGGTTCAGATGGTCCCAAGCGTGTGTGGTGGCAACCAGACAAGGAGTACAAAGACAAGTTTGTCTTATCTATAGTTAAGCATGGTAGTAGGAGTGTCATGGTTTGAGGCTGCATAAGTGCTGTCAGCTGTGAGAAGCTACAGTGGTTTAGACATTGATGGCTGTGTTGAGTTATTTTGAGGGCACGCCAAATTTACATTGTTATACAAAAGATAAAATATAATACATACAAAAATTTGAGAGTGTACTCAATTTCTATGTATGTACGTTCCTCTGTATGGATATATGTTTCTATGTAAGTTTGTATGTTTCTATGAAAATTCGGTCAAAACACAGACATCCAAACCGCGCCAAGGTTTTGGACAACGTTTTGAAGCTTTCCATTTATTCCTATGGGGATTTTTAGCATTGAAAATGCTTCAAGAATTGACATGACACTTCATTCTCAGTGCCAAAAACAGGGTCCAAAGAAGAGCGGAAAGTGCGCATCAAAACCACATAGTGTGAACTATGACACAATTTTCCATAGGAAACAAGGAAAATTAACTTGAAAATGGACATTTTGGAGGTTTTTTTGGATGCGGTTTTGGGCGTAGAAAACATGCCAAAACATTGCCGACAACAGCGTCCAAATCAGTGGTGTGAACTTATTTAATGGTCAGGATGACAGGGCTTAAAAATCAAGGCAACTATTGATCAACCCCAGATTATAACTCGGCTCCCAAAACCATAAATCCAAGTGTCTGGAAACAATAAAATGTCATTACCTTTACACATTATTTGATAGTCAGTACAGCAGTCGCCTTTGGCCAAGCAATCATCTGAGCAATAACATGCGCTATCATCATTCCGGGTCTCACCACACCTATCTTTACAGCTCCAGCCACGTCCTAACACCAGAAAAAAAGAAATATTATATGAAGTCCAAATCTACCACAGAAAGTAAATTTCTACAGGTTAATGTCACAAATCTTTATCAAATTCAAATGGAAAAAATCCAGCGTTGAAACTCATATAAGATGTAAAATATGTCTCAGAACTTTATTGGCAAAGCATTAAAAAATCAAGGCATGATGCACTGCAGGTCGCATCACCGCCGATACGTTTCGGAACAAATCTTTATGGTATAATATATAATAATGACTCCCATCTACCTGCTGGTGACTTTTAGCAGAATATTACATCAGCAAAAAACAGCATTGTTCATACTAATACTACTACAACAGTACTGCTCACATTAGACAAGAGTAGAAGTACTACAATACTGCCTCCTATGTACAAGAATATAACTACTATAATACTGCATAGATGAATAGATATATCCAGCTCACCCGTACACCTTTCTGCGAGCACGGACACGCTGGCAAGGCGAAAGTCCAATAGTGAAGAGATGAAGTCCAGCTCTGCTTAGTGCAAGTAAAATCCACGTTTATTGGAGAATGAAGACAAAATCAGACATCCAAAGACATACTTCTCACGCGTTTCAGGCCCCAAACAAAATGGCCCTTAGTCGTAGCATGGTCTACGACTAAGTTAGTGCTACGACTAAGGGCCATTTTGTTTGGGGCCTGAAACGCGTGAGAAGTATGTCTTTGGATGTCTGATTTTGTCTTAATTCTCCAATAAATATGGATTTTACTTGCACTAAGCAGAGCTGGACTTCATCTCTTCACTACTATAATACTGCCTCCTATGTACAAGAATATAACTACTATAATACTGCTCCTATGTACAAGAATATAACTACTATAATACTGTCCTCTATGTACAAGAATATAACTACTATAATACTGCTCCTATGTACAAGAATATAACTACTATAATACTGTCCTCTATGTACAAGAATATAACTACTATAATACTGCCCCTATGTACAAGAATATAACTACTATAATACTGCTCCTATGTACAAGAATATAACTACTATATTACTGTCCTCTATGTCAAGAATATAACTACTATAATACTGCTCCTTATTACAAGAATAAAACTACTATAATACTGCCTCCTATGTACAAGATATAAACTACTATAATACTGCTCCCATATACAAGAATATTACTTCTATAATACTGTCCTCTATGTACAAGAATATAACTACTCTAATACTAGCCCCTATGTACAAGAATATAACTACTCTAATACTGCCCCTCATTTACAAGGATATAACTACTATAATACTGTCCTCTATGTACAAGAATATAACTACTATAATACTGCCCCTATGTACAAGAATATAACTACTTTAATACTGCCCCCTATGTACAAGAATATATTCTGATTTTAGGTTTTTCGTAGCAATTGATGTACTCGTCGAGCATTATATAAATGGAGGGAGGAAAAAGGCATAGGTCAAACTTTTGGGTAATGAGCCGATGTTCTGTATTTTACAGTTACTTACATTCAGCTATAGTTTAAAACAAATACAAACTACGCCAACTAGTCTCCAAACTATAGTAGAGAATAAGCAGTGAAAACCATGGTGGATCAAAACAGGATTGTGCTACAGCAGGCAGGACTAGAGTAACCATAAGTGGCTAATCCACAAGTAAGTTTAGCAAGGTCTATCCTAACAGATCTCCTTATGTCCTATTAGCCCTTTACACATGCTCAAACAAAATGAATACTGTTTGATTTAGGAACATGTTAGCACCGTGCCCTGTCTCCCTGTTAAAACGTCATAAAAAGTGACATTCATTGAGACTAACGTGTATTTATTAAGTGGTTTATTTAATTAGAGAGAGTGGTCGACCAGACCAGATTAAATACAACCACCTTCCACATTCAGCATCTCAAAACCACACTTATGCTGACTTACATTAACCTCTTCTCGCCCTTAAACCTTCCATTGAGGTTATTTTAAGAAAAAAAAATCGTAACCAAGGATTGTTTGCTGAGGAGGTAGTGTACTAAGACAACACTCAGCCTCCTGATTAGGCCTAATTCACACCCAGGGGATCTCCTCATTCCTATAAGGTCCATCACTCCGCAGCCTCAGTATTGCTGTTGAAGCGAAGGGGGCAACAGTGGCCCTTCCCCATTGCAAAGTTCAAAAATGAGAAGGATCACTTGGGCCATCATGAGCAAAAACCGGGGCCGTCTCAGTGCTGCACAGTAGGATGAATGGAATGGAGTTAATGCGCCACTTGGGCCATAACTGAATTTGATACAGAATGGCTTACAATATGTTCACACCCCAGTTTTTTAAATTGGAAATATCTAATCAGGATCTGGGGCAGAAATCGAAGGCAATACCCTCAGACTTCTGCTGCGGTTTTGGTCAGGAATTAGCCCAATTTCGATGGGGCCAATCCAGATCTTGGCTACCTGATGTCGAATTCGACACGATTCCTCATGAGGACGTGCAATGTCACTTATTTTTTTTTTTCCACATTGCAGAATTCAAAAATGCAGCAAAAAATATTACTTTTTCACCTGTGGCTGGATTTCCCATTGAAATTAGTGTGGACCTTCAGTAGATTTTGATGCACCATGAGTGCACAACCTCAAAGAGGTTGTCTCACTACATCGATTCATCATACCTCAGTCCTGTTTTCTCAGTGATGACCTGGTGTCCTCAGCAGTGATGAGCTGCTGAGGACACCAGGTCTGTAGCTATAGCAACCAGCACCCTATCAGGAGAGATCGAACAGGTCTGTACAGGGCTGCCATCAGTCATCTATTAACCGTTTCAGGGCCCCATACAGCCAAATCAAATGGGGCCCCCACCCATTACTAATTCCTATTTTTTAACATTTCAGTGGGCCCCTATTTGATTAGGGCCCCTGACAGGAGTACTGCCGTACTGCCATATTGCCACCCCTGGGTCTGTAGCTATAACGACCAGTGCTTGCAGCCTACCAGGAGAGATTGAATAAGTCTGTAGCTATAGCGAACTGAGGAACTGATGCATCCCATACAAGAGGGGATATCTAGGAATAGGTAGGACACTGTTAATGGACATATATTGCAAAGTGATTTGTTTTTTTTGCAAGATCTTTAACATAACAAGCAGCAATCCTTGCAGTGAGACAACCCCTTTAATAAAATAAAATGTTTGAATGACAATATCTGAGTAAAAAGGGTTTTCATCACGACTTTTTAAAACCTCCCTACCACCTCTTACTGTGCTAAAATAGAAAACAAAACCATACTTATTTCTCCCATCAACTCTGATTCAGCGCTGCCAGAACTCCAGTGTTCCCCCTCGGTCCCTCACTGATGACGTCACATTCATCAGTCGCATGATGCGGCAACCAATCACTGACCTTAGCAGTCACATGACTGCATGTACATGTAACCACAGAAGACAGTGATTGGTTGCCGCATCGTGTGATCCATGAACGTGACCTCATCAGTGAGGGACCACAGGGAACACTGGAGCTCTGGCAGCACTAGAACGGTGGTGATGGGAGAGGTAATTGTGGGTTCATTCTCTATTTTACCACAGTAAGAGTAAGGAGGTATTTAGAAGTCTTGGAAAATCTGTTTTATTCAGATATAGTTATTTGAACATTAGCAAACTACAGCAATCAAAAGATGGATAGTGTTACGTGACCGTGCTGGCACTAAGAACAACCCTGACTGCAGCTCAGTAGCAGAAGGTTCCACCAGGGTCCTACCTGCAAAATCTTTGATGAGCAAGCAGAAGAAAAACGCACATTGGGGTTCAGCACTCCATCAAGTCCTCTTAGCAGCGCGTTTACGCAGCACACGAAAACGGTCAGATTTTCAGCGGTTTTAGTAATTTTAAACCACTGAAAATCCGATCGTTTTGCATGCCCATAGACTTTAATATAAAAAACAGACCTGCAGTCTACTCAGGTCATTTTTCTTAAAGGGGTTGTCTCGCTACAAAGAATAGCTTTCAAATTGTAGGGAACACAAAATAAAGACATTTTTTAAATATGTTGCTTTGTTCATCTGTTTTTGTTAAGGAGATACAAGTGAATTAATCACCTCCCTGTCTATTTCTGTTCCCTCAGTGATCGACCTGTAAACATCTCACCCCATGCTGTTTGTTCTATGTGATAGCAGCGAGTGAGGTCATCACACAGGTCACGGCAGCCTCTGTGCTGCCGGGCAGTAAAAAGCTTGATTTATCTAAAGTAAACAGCTCTAATTAGGGCTTTTGTTTGAGGGATCAGATAAAAAGTCCTGCTAGCAGTTTCTGAAAGCTTCTGACTAATCTGAACTAATAAGCAACTGAAAACACAGAGTTGAATACACCACAGAGCTGTATGCTAATTACAGTCAGTCTGACCAGGAAGTGACAGAGTATTTCATTCATGCATCCTATGAAACTCTGTAGGGAGACAACTCCTTTAAGCTCGTTTTCTGGCACCGGTGGATTTAGGAACTTGTTGTATAATCCACTGGCGTTGTGTCGTCAGTTTCCCATATAATCAATTATACGGGGTGATAGCAAAAAAACGCGGTCGTGTATTGGACAAAAGCTGTTGTCTTGCCGACGTTTTTTGTCCTATGCTGTGTGCTACCAGCCTTAGAAGTCAAGTATCTACAGTCTGCAATTGTTGTATATTTTTAAAGGTCGTTCCCACCATAGACTCTAGGATATGCCATCAAAGCCTAATAGGTGCGGGTCCCACCTCGAGGGAACGGGACCCAAAACTTACAGCTCAGAAAGGAGAGCTGGTTGCAAACACGACTCTCTATTTTGTTCTATGGGAGATTTGAGTACGGCCGAACATCGTGCTCACCTGTTCTGGGATCTCCCATAGAACAGAATGGAGAGTCGTGTGCAATTGCAACCAGTTCTCCGTTCTGAGCCATAACTTTCAGGCCCCTTCCCAAGACAGGTGGGACCCGGACCTATCAGACTTTGATGACATAACATTAAGGCTTAAAAGTCTATGGAAGGAACACAACTGTAACGTTAGGCACATGAACTTAACATTTTGCATTAAAATTTGTTGCAGTTTGCAATCCTTTACTTAGTGCTCATTACTATATGTTTAATAGGGCTCAGGATGGTGCCCTTTCTTTTAGTGCTGTATTCTGCTATTTTAATTATATTTTATGCGATTGATCAATAAAATATTTTTAAGCAGTTCTGTGCTTTTTTATAAGGGTATGTTCACTCAGTGTGTTGGATCTGTTTTTGGATCCGAAAAAACGCCTTCAAAAGCGCTACGTAAAATGCATCCAACAAGCAAGTGCATGTTTAGATGCATTTTGGCTGCAGCAGGATCGCACCTTATAGTTTTAAATAGCGCACCTGCTGCGTCACACGGATCAAGAATTGACATGACAATTCTTTGAATGGATCCGAAAGACGCATCAGAAAGACGCAAGTAAAACACGCAGCAGCGATCACTCGTCTGAACCCCGACGCGTTTGACATTGAAAGCAACGTAAATCGCACTGCACATTGTTGTATGCGTGTTTGGGTCCATTTAGGGTCCAAACACGCATCTAAAAACAGATCCCAACACAGAGCCAACATGCTATGTGAACATATTCTAATAGGTGTTGATTTCTACAAAAATAGTTACATTTCTCTATCAACCCAGGTGGGGACCAATAGCCTCAGGGCCCACAATCAGCTACTGTGGTTACAACTGTGGGCATCAACAAGATTTATAAGACCGACCACATGTAAATTGGTTATGCAGCCAGTGCCAGGGGACATCAATGACATACAGGCTACATAGTCTTAATTTTTGAGAATGCCTTGTTCATTTTGACAACTTAAGGTAATACATACATGCCAACTCTCCCGCTTTTGGCGGGGGGGTCCCACTAATTGGGGTGTCCCCCCCCCCCGCCCTTCCGGCAGAGTTGGCATTCCTCCCCCGCCACAGCAGGCGGGGGGTTTTTTTAAATACAAAGGGGGGTGAAGCGACCGCTCACCCGTCCGAGACTCTCACTGTGCAGGGAGAAGGCAGGAGGGATCGTATGTATAGCGCCGGTGTGCGCAGTACATACAGATCAGCGTCGCAGGGGGTGTGACGCGCGGCTGCACTCACTCCCCCTGCCACGCTGAGTCGGTCGCCCGGGAGAGGTAAGTGGCTTTTATTAAATTTATTTTTATTAGCTATAGGGGGGGCATCTACCTGGCTATCAAAGGGGGGGGGGGCCATCTACCTGGCTATCAAAGGGGGGCCATCTACCTGGCTATCAAAGGGGGGCCATCTACCTGGCTATCAATGGGGGGCCATCTACCTGGCTAACAAGGGGCAACTACCTGGCTGGCTAACCCGGGGGCAACTACCTGGCTAACAAGGGGACAACTACCTGGCTAACAAGGGGGCCATCTACCTGGCTATCAAAGGGGGGCCATCTACCTGGCTATCAAAGGGGGGCCATCTACCTGGCTAACAAAGGGGGGCCATCTACCTGGCTAACAAGGGGGGGCATCTACCTGGCTAACAAAGGGGGGCCATATACCTGGGAACAAAGGGGGCCATCTACCGGGCTAACAAAGGGGGCCATCTACCTGGCTAAAAAAGGGGGCCATCTACCTGGCTATCAAAGGGGGGGCAACTACCTGGCTATCAAAGGGGGGCAACTACCTGGGTATCAAAGGGGGGCAACTACCTGGCATCAAAGGGGGTGGCAACTACCTGGCAAATCAAAGGGGGGCAACTACCTGGCTAACAAGGGGGCAACTACCTGGCTAACAAGGGGGCAACTACCTGGCTAACAAAGGGGCAACTACCTGGCTAACAAAGGGGCAACTACCTGGCTAACAAAGGGGGGCATATACCTGGCTACAGAGGGGGCTCTACCTGGCTACAAGGGGGCATCTACTTGGCTACAAGGGGGCATCTACCTGCCTGTAAGGGGCACTACCTGGTTATGGGGAGCTACTACCTGGCTATAATGGCATCTACCTGGCTTTCTTCCAAAGCCGTTATGCAGTTAGGTGGAGTGGGTGTGGCTTTTTGAAGGGGCGTGACACACCAACAAGATGGGTCGTGTTCATGCAAATTTTTTGACGCGTGCCGCCCTCTTCAATCTCCTGCTTTTCCACTTTCAAAAGTTGGCAACTATGAGGTAATCTAAGGAGCGTAGCTGCCATAGTAAAAAAAATAAAAACATTTTTTTAACACATCTGTAGAAGCATCACAGAACTAATTGTGTCCTAAATACTATATTTACTTAATCAAGAGGAAAAGAAGCCCATACAATGGTCAGACCTGTGATTTCAACTTCTATACCTGTCTTTAAGCAGAGCTGGTCAAAGTCTTGGCAGCAACTGTTATAACTCTTACAGAGGTTGTCGCAGCGGCACGCGGGAGGATCGGCTTCTTGAAGCTCAAAGCATCTGTCCTTGCAGGAACCGGAAGTGCTGTCCCACGGCGGATCATTAAGAACTGCATAAAAGAAGATCAAGGGAATATAAATAAGAGCAGTAGGCAATGAAGCAAACATATATACAGTGGCTACAGAAAGTCAGTTCTCTGCTTCGGACAATTCCTACTTAGTAGAAGGGTCCATGGAAGGGTTATCACAATAAATAAAAATAAATAATAATGAAAAACACCAAAATGTGATAAGAGAACAGAAATCCTCTACTCGCTTCTCCAATCCCCCTGTGATCCAGTGTAGAGGCTCTGCCAAATGCTCCATTCTTTGTTCACTAGTGGCTGTCAGGTTAATGATGGAATAGGGGCCTCAGCAGCCATGTGCTGTACTATTGGTATCATAACTCCCATTGCTGAGCCAGATCTACCAAAGGTGACCTGTCCCAAATATGAAGGTCCTCACAGCTCTTGCTGCCCAGTACCAATAATTTCCTGTCACCCTCCGACCATCATTTCCTCAGTCAGGCAGTCACCCACTTTGGCATACATCAACACCCTCACAATGGGCAGATCCAGGCCTAGCAGTTATACAAGTCGACACCAGATTTTCCAGGCACCTCACAAGGTCAGACTACTCCCTCCTGCATTTGGTGCTGTGTAAAATCCTTTTATGTACACGCCTCTTGTCCACCCCTGGCACAGTTCTCCAATGTTACAATTAGAGATGGGCGAGTTGATTCTAACGAGGTGGAATTCGTTTAGAATTTCAGGAAAACTTAGATTCTGAACTAAGTCGAAGTTTGAGGTGATTCGCAGGAACGAAGTGTGTTTTTAATTGATAAAATGGCTGCGAGCACATGGCGTTACATGGGGCAAAGCACTCTGTGAGGAAGAAGGGCATAGCCTGCATGACATGTGCAGAGGTGAAGCCAATCAGAGACCGGCGGGATTCTGTGACGTCACCGCACTATATAAGTCCGGGCGCCATGCTCGCTCCTCACACTCCTCTCACTGTACTGATCAGGGAAGGTGCTGCCGCGGCTGATTGTTACTGAAGAACTGATTTTTATACAGCGATTTTTGGGGGGTGTCTCAGCTTGTCTCAGAGACTGCTTCTCTTACGTTCTATTTCTGATTTTGTGGGGTATTGGAACTGAAGTCCAGTGTGCGTCCAAATCAGCTGCATATACTTTTTAATGCTATCTGCTCTCAGCTAATTGAGGATCCATGTGTTAACTAAGCCTGTTCCTGTTGTATTCATTTAAAGAAACAGCATTTTTACAATCCAAATACCACTTCATTTTTGGTTGCTCATTTCTTTTGCGCAATTTAGATCCAGGGGTTAAGCGTTGTTCTGCTGTTGTGGTCACGAAAAGAAACAGTGTTTTTCAACGGCAAAGAAGAAATTTTGGCTGTAGCATAATTCATATCCGAAGGTTAATTACAAGTTTTTCTGTTGTTGTGTTCCGTAAAATACACGTCATTGTAACACGCTACAAAGCTGGTAATTGTTGGCAGCACATTTCTTTTGCGCAATTTACATCCAAGGGTTAACTAAGCGTTGTTCTGCAGTTGTACTCAGTAAAAGAAAAGGTGTTTTTCAACGCTAAAGAAGAAATTTTGACTGTAGCATAATTCATATCCGAAGGTTAATTAAGCCTGTTCGCGCTTTTATATTCAGTAAAATACACCCTGTATTTAAACGGTACCTACAAGCAAATTCTTCCTGGCCAAGTGTGGAGCGCAATGTAGATCCACGGGTTACCCAAGCTGGTTAGTGGGTTCATTTGGAGTCAAATACAGGGTGTGTATTTATCATATACAGATATCTTCATTAAACAGAGTCTGTACATTTTAGAACAAACAGTATGTCAGACAGAGAGGTGGCAGGCTCTTCACATGCGAGTGGCAGTGGCACAAACATTCCTGGAGCAGGCCCAGGTCGCAGCACAGCAAGGGGACGTCGCAGCAGGGGTCACTCGGTGAGGCCACAACTGCCGCTGTCATCTAGCGGCCGTGTGTTGTTCAGCAACCCAATGGTTCTTGATTGGTTGACTAGGTCATCCACTTCCTCCCAGATGACATCTGACAACCCCAGCCAAGAGTCGGTGGGAACGTCAGACACAACCCTTAGTTGGCATGGCCCGGGAGCAGGTCAGCGGCCCTCACCTGTCCTCAACCCGCCACTGTCCCATCCGGTTCCCTCAGCCAGAGATCTACTATGTGGTCTGGGCTCAGCGCCACTATACAGCGAGGACGAACAATTTGAGGACAGTCAGCAGCTACTTGGCAACGAAGAGGTGGGGCAGACACCCCCTGCTTCTTGCAGTATTGATGTGGAGAGTGGCATTGGAGGTTTTTTGGCGAGCGGTAAGCCTCTGCATACCAAGACCGTTGAGGAGGACAGCAGTGACGATTAAATACTCATGAAGTATAAACGTGGTGGTTTGAATCCAGTTTCTGCATTACACCTGTTTGTTCAAATGCATCGTATGGAACTTGAACTGAAGGAGACCATAACTAAAGGAATTGTTTTAGGTACTTATTTTGCATTCTGTGCCATTGTTGGTTAAATTCAGTACAAAGCTGGAATGGGGCAGAACAAAAAAGAAGCAAAAGACAAAGCTGCAAAACTGGCTTTGTATGAAAAAGGGGAGGCCCTCCCCTGTTAACGGTGGAAAAAGGGGAGGCCCTCCCCTGTTACCTGTTCATCAATTTCCCCCTGTTCAATAATTTCCCCCTGTTAATATATTTATTCCTGTTCATCAATTTCCCCCTGTTAATATATTTATTCCTGTTCATCAATTTCCCCTGTTCATCAGTTCCTGTTTGCCCGTGTACCCGACCTTTCTGCTACGTTACCTGCCCTCGAATCTCCGTCGCCTGCCCTGACCTGTTGGCCTGAACTTTGACTACGAGTTTCGTCTTATGATTCTATACCTCGCTGTGCCTCGGCTGCCACCTCAAGCTAGTCGCGCCAGGGGTAGCGACCTGGTAGGACTCCCGCCGCAGAAAGTCCATCCTGCCTTGCTGCGGGCTCTGGTGAAAATCGGGACCTACTTAGACCCCGCTCCCTTGCGTGGCCGCTACCACCGCTTGCGGTGGTCCAGAGGAGCCACTACCCATGTCGTTACAATGGCTGAAGTGAATGCCAAGTTTCCTGGCCAGTTCTTTGAATGGTGAAGAGTCCACCACTTGAAAAGGGAGGGACTGCAGTACCACCAACTTGGAGAGGAGCACGGTCAGCTTCTGCACTTGGGGACGGCTAGACGCATACTGCTGTCTCTTGGCAATCATCTCGGTGAACGACTGCTGGCACCACGAGTGCCAAGGAGCAGGAGTATCTGGATCGGTAGATGAAGTAATAGACAGGGAGTTGTCTTTGGCAGAGGTGGTGAAGCCATGACTGCCTGAAATGGGAGGCGTGCCACTGTGTGCTGCTGCTGTTGGGACAGGATGGACCACCACATCTGAAACACGTATGGCTACACTGCATGATGTTGATGCAGGGCCGTGGTGCCAACGTTAGGTCCCTGGTCATCCTTTACTTTCTGCCTACAGATTCTACATATAGTTATGGTCAACCCTCCTCTGGTGTCTCGTCAAAAAACTGGCACACCGCCGAGTAGGTGATTTTACCACCAAAGCGCTGCACTGACTGACTGTTACTGCCGCTGACCTGGTGCCGCTACTTTCTGGGACCTGCAAAGTGGGTGGTCTAAATCATGGCCATTTGGCTCCCAACCTCGCACTGCTGCCACTCTGCTGACTCCCGGCCACACTACTGACTTGCGGGCTGCACCACTGCCTGACACCCAAGCTGCTGCTCCCTTCTCCCTATGATAATGATGAACCCTTGTACACTGTTGGTCTGGGTCAGCTGATAGCATCACATGGCTTTCAAAACCACCAGTATGCTGATGACACCCAACTTTACATCTCCGGCCCAGACATTAACTCTCTACTGTCCAAGATCCCAGATTGTCTGTCGTCCAAAGCCTCCTTCTCCTCCCATCTCCTAAAACTTAATGTAGAGATAACGGAATGCTTCCAGGGCCGGGACAATGGGTAGTCGAGGGTAGGCGACCGCGTAGGGCGCCACTTCATCCCAGGGAGAAAAGGGGGCACAAGGAGGCATGGAGTGGACTGAATTTTCCGTTTGGGGGGCACTTTATGCCTTGTTTAACTAGGGCACCAGAATAACTTGTCCCAGCCTCGCCTGCTTCTCCCGGCTCCCATGTGCGATCGGCTATATCAATCAGTGTTTGCCTGTCACCGCCGTCCTCCTCAATGGTGTCACTGTACAAAGCCTGACCGCTCGCAACATAACCCCCCATTGCAACTCTCCTCATCACTATTTGCCCGCTTCTGCAAGAAGCAGCGGATGTCTTCCCCACCTCTTTGCTGCCCACTGTCCTCAAATAGTTGGTCCTCACTGTATAGTGGTGCAGAGACCACAGCACATAGTAGTTCTCTGGCTGTGGGAAGCGAACGGGACAGAGGTGGGTTGAGGACAGACGAGACCCCTCACCTGCTCCCGGACCATGCCAACTAGGGGTTGTGTGTGACAAACTCACCGACTCTTGGCTGGGGTTGTCAGATGTCATCTGGGAGAAAGTGTATGACCTAGTGTGTGGTCAACACATGGCCGCTAGATGACACCGGATGCTGTAGCCTCGCAAGGTGACTCCTGCTGTGACATCCCCTTACTGTAGTACGATCTGTGGTGGCTCCGGCAACCTACTACTGTGTTCTTTGACGCTATGGTAGGATCGTAGCCTTCAGCTTGTTTTTTTCCAGCTGGCGCTGCCATGGCTTTGTCAGGCTACATTCCCGCTTCAGTTTTTTGGTCAGTTTTGCCGACTTAAGTGCCCAGGGAATTTTATAGTGAAGCGATTCTAAGAGCGGCGGCAGTCATGTGCGTGTCATACTAAAACACAGCATTGTATGAAGACAACACCAAGCTCCCTCTGCATATTTAAGCATAGTACAACGTTCTACAGCACCCTCCAGGCTCTGTGCAGCCCGGAAATAGCTATTTTTTAACGCGATTTGTCCCAAAGTAATTCGTACCGAAACGAATTTTGACGGAAAATTCGGCGAAGTAGCCGAATCGAATTTTTGAGAAATTTGCCCATCTCTAGTTACAATGCACAAACCCGCGAATGTCAGGCTCTTCCAGGGAAAACGCTGACAGTTGGCTTATCTTGTGCTAATAATTGTGGAAACATTTTGGTGCATATTGTCACAACTAAGCCACTTTTTCACAAAGTCACACATCTCTACAAAGCCACATCCAGTTGTCAAAAGTGTCTTGAAACCACCGATCATATTTTGTCAGATGTACAGTTAGTATTGTGAGCAACACATGGGTAAATAACTGCTGTGTGGTGAACCTGCTTTCCCTACAGTAGTACGATTTTCTCCAACTTATTTTTTGATCTATGTAGGACATACCATCAGTTTTTTTTTGTGGGGCTGCATATACTTTTCAAAGTGCTATTACCCTTCATGGAGTATTTCTCAGGCCCAGGAATATAGAACGATTCTAAGGCGGAGGACAGTCAAAAATTGCTGCGTATGTTTACGTTTAGCATTGTATGAGATCACCACTCCTCTGTAGTAAAGATATACTAACTTTATCCTGCTGGTCGGAAATTTACTATTTTTTTAAAATTTTGTAAAAATTGAAAACATTTTCAAATTTCTGGCAAACGTGCTGCGTGAATTTGTAGAATTTTTATAGTTACCCAATGCAACAACAAGCTATGTCACTTTTACCCAATTTTTATGGATAATAACATTTTGGCATTTTTAAATGCACTTTTTCACAAAGTCACACATTAAAAGAATGTTATAATTTTAAAGATCTAATTTTTTCAGGATGTACGATTACCATTATATGCACCACTACCTTGTAAATTTGTAAAATGGCAAAAGAAGAGTGCCATGAGGGTGCCAATCGGAAGGAGGAATCGTGTGGAACACCATTCTCTGTTCAGTTAGATGCCGCAATCACTGCAATGTCTAAGCGGTTCAACAGCAGGGATCAGAGCCAGCTCTGTTCCTTGCTGTTAGCAGTAGGTGTCAGCTGCAATTAGCAACCGGCAACTGACTCCTATGTAGCAGACTTACTGAGTGAGCCCACTACATAGCACCTTACCGACAATACAATGTACCCATAGGTCGGTAAGGGATTTAACTGTTATTTCTACTTTTTAAACTATTTTTCTCATCAATATCACTGTTGGACACAACACCTTGGGTATAGGTCCTTGTCCTAGGAGGCTAAGACTAAGCGGAACCAAACTTGTTGGATCCGCCTCGAGGGACTATATCCCTCCTGCTGACGCCAGGCTAATCAGTTTTTAGCCTAGTGTCTGTAGGAGGCAGATGCTGCTCCGCAGCTCTGCTGAAGTTATTTTTCCTTTTAGGTGGTGATCAAGTACTAGCTCTCACCTTTTGGACAGTGATGCCTGGGTTTGTTGTCTCGTCAGTATACATGATTCATATTATCTCCGTTCCTCCAAAGCTTTTTTTCCCGTCCTTCCCACCCACCTCTCCGCTGCGGGTGTTAGCTTTTTTTCAGGTGATCCATGGTCGTCTTCTTCTTCAAGGGGTGATTGTGCTGGTTCCCAAGTCCGAGCGCTTTCTAGGTTTCTTCTCAAACCGGTTTATGGTCCCCAAAAAGAGATGGCTCTGTAAGGCCGGTGTTGGAACCTCAAGGAACTCGACCAGTATCTGCGAGTTCCTGGTTTCCGCATGGAATCGCTCTAGTCGGTGGTGGCATCTTTGGAGCACAGCGAGTTTCTCGCCACAATAGACATCAGGGACTCTTACCTGCACATCCCTATCACCTAGGTCCACCAGTGGTTTCTCTGTTTTGAGGTAGGTCCTTGGCATTTTCAGTCCAGGGCTCTGCCGTTTGGTCTCGCGACCGCACCAAGGGTCTTCACATAGGTTCTGGCACCAGTATTGGTCTCCTCTCCTTTTGGGTTACCAAATTCAGTTTCAGTCCAACAATACCACGGCTGTGGCCTATTTAAATCACCAGGTATGGACCAGGAGCCCGGCGGCTTTTCTGTAAGTCTCAAGCATTCGGCAATGGGCGGAACATTCGGTTCCGACTATCATCAACTTTCATTTCGGGGTGGAGAATTGGTTGGCTGATTGTCTCTCTCGGACGTCGGTGGATCCAGAGGAGTGGGGGCTTCTCCCAAAAGTTTTTTGCCTGCTCTGTCAGAGGTGGGGACTACAGATTTCGATCGGTTTGCCTCAATCATCAGCTCATGACATGTGTCCAGGTCCCGGAACCCCCTGGCTCTTGCGATAGATGCGCGGGTTCTACTTTGGAGCTAGTTTTCTCTGGTATACTTCGTCCCTCCCTGGCCTCTTCTGCCTTGAGTGCTCAAATGCCTCAAGACCGAGAAGGTACCAGCCATTCTCTCGCCCCGGATTGGCCCTGCAAAGCCTGGTACGCGGATCTTGTCGCCCTGTTGGCAGAAGCTCCGTGGCCTCTCTCTGCCCCAGGCCTCTTTTCACAAGGTCCTCTGTTTAAGTTTGCAGCTGTTTTATGGCGTGGGTGGAAGAAAATTCTCACTTGCGGTGCGAATGATTAAGCACGCAAGGCCTCATGGATTTTACTCTATGTACTTGGCTTTCTCCAGGAGTCTCAAGGTTCACCGTGGGTCTGGGCCTTCCTAGGGGTAGGGCGCCGTCGCTCGATTCGCACCAGCGGTTAGCCCCTGGACTCAGGCCAGGAGGGCTGCATCTTTCAACCAGTCGTATGCAATCGGTACATGGGATGAAGGCATGGAGGATCGCTCACCTTCTGACCTTGAAGTCCCCTGTATGTTCAGCCGTTCAGGTTCCATCACTGCAGCACGCTGTAAATACCACCTTGGTCGCAGGAGGACAGGTTTCCCCACCTATGTCCCTAAGGTGTTTCTTGTCATCATGAGCAGTTCTCGCTTCTTTTTCCCGTTTCCTCGTCCTCAAGGGAGACAGAGCTTAGTTGTAAGCCGGGTTGATGATCTCAGTACGAGCATTTAAGACGAATCCAGGCCTCTTGTCTTCCGGCCTGAAGGGATCCTGGAAAGGCCTTGAGTGGAATTTTTTACTGATATTAGTCCTTATCGGACACAGCTAATCACACGTACATTGGGTGCTACCTGGCACGACTAAAGCTTGGCTCTGGGAGGTTTGCAACAGACTACAGGGGCGCAACGTTTCTAAGTTCTCAATCCAACTGACCCCAGGCGCGCAAACTCGTCTGTCTCAGGCAGCTGTACTAAATGTGGACATCTGCTGAAGGAGTTTTACATGGGCAATTTTTCACCTCAATCTGGGAACCAATCTGGTCTCAAGTGGCAAAATATGGATTTGACTTACATACGTTTCTGTGATTCATGGGGGGACATATTAGCTGGCGCGCAGGGGAATATTCATCGGAGCGGATACCATTGTGGTTCCTATGTCACCGGCTAGGTAGGTGCAAAAGTTTGTTCATTTGGCCCCATGAGTGCAAACAAAAAAAGTTTTATACACGCGTAGACGAGACCTGCAATGAATCATCTTTATTAAAGGTATTACATTTTCTTATCATGTTAGTTGGACCTCGCGTGTACCCTAGCGTTTGAGAGGGCAGATTTGCCCTGTCAGTGTGTTACTACAACACATACAAAATTTTCTGAATATTCCGGTCCAAAGGTGTGGTAACAGAGCACAGATTAACAAGTGTAATAATGCAAGTTGATCCATTGGGAAATTTAATCCTATTGAAGGTCTCACAGTCATCACCTGTCTGAAATCCCCCCATTATTGGGAAGTTGAATACAATGCTATTTCATGGAGAACTGCTTTTCTAGTGGTACTAATCCAACCTGCAAATGGCCAGCACTGTCTGTAATATCAAATTTTTATGGTACTGCATAAGGACAAGGTTATCCCCATTCCTTCATTTGTCCCTAAGGTGGTTTCTTTGTTTCATATCAATGAGAACATAGTTCTGCCTTCTTTTTGTCCCTTACCCTCTCATCCTCAAGACTGGGCATTACATAGTTTAGATATTGTCAAGACCGTTCGGATTTACCTCTCAGCTACTGAGTCATTTAAGCGCTTCGAGGCCCTCTTTGTCATTCCAAGGGCTCTTGAAGGGGTCTGGCAGCCTCTAAGGCCACCTTTGCCAGCTGGATCCAGTCTGGGATTTCTGAGGCCTATCAGTCTCCTTTAACGGAACACAGACATTTGGTGCTTCCTGGGCATTTCAACATAAAGCTTTGGCTCTGCAGGTTTGCAAAGCAGCTACCTGGGGTTCGTTTCACACGTTTTCTAAGTTCTGCCAAATCCATACCTTCACCTCGGCTGACGCAAACCTCAGTCTTGACGCTCTCCAGGCAGCAGTGTACTAAATGTGGACATTGCTGAAGGAGTTTTTTCTTGGTATCAGATTTTTTTTTCCCCCACCTTCAAAGGTCTGTTTTTGGACATCCCAAGGTGCTGTGTCCCTCAATGATATTGATGAGAAATTTGGATTTTTTGTACTTACCATAAAATCGTTTTCTCGTCAGATTCATTGGGGGACACAACTGATTAGCCTGGCGTCAGCAGAAGGGATATAGTCCATCAGGGCGGATCCAACACATTTGGTTCCGCCTAGTGTCAGCCTCCTAGTCAAGGTGCAAAAGTTTGTCCTAGGCACTTGTGGTCCACCAGTGGGTGCAAGACAAAATAACAAGGCAATAGAAGAGAAGTAGGCTGCACTCCAAAATAATTTTCAAACTTGTTTCAAAATTTTATTATTCCAAATGACATCATATAAAAAGCCAACTGCATGTTAGAAATTCATTTTCATACATTATACGGATTCTAACAGACGTTTCGGTCTAGACGAGACCTTTTTCAATAGAATCATCTTTTATATATTATTCATTATTTCTTCTATAAATTATTTTATTGGACCATTCCGCGTGTACAATAGCGTTTGAAGTCGGCAGATTGCCTAATTTTTCAGTAGTGTACTACAACACATACAAAAGTATTTTTGAATGTTCCGTCTCAAATTTGGTAAAAACAGAGCCAAACAATATAACAGATGAATAAGTAAAGGTTAGCAGAGTTGAAACCCTTAGCTTAAAAGATGTAGAATTTTAATCGCTATATGATATGTCTACAACAGTGGCATCCAGCCTGTGGGTCTCAGGGTAAAAAAATTACACCTCCCAGCATGCATTGGGAGATGGAGAACAATGTTATGCATGGATGAACCCAGATTTTCCCTGCTACCCTCTAAGCTAATCCAAGCCTGGGCAACAATATTGAGTTAGACCCAATAGACACATCTAATCATCAAAATAATTTTAATGGACCCACACATTGCCATTCTATAACCACCTACATGACTTGAGGGATAGTCAATCTTCATATAGTTTCCAGAACATTCCTTTTCACCTTTGATCTTGTGAGTGGTGTCTAGTGGCGATGCTACATGCCGCAGTGAAATATAGAGAAACACCCCATACACAGTACACATGTAGCATATATACAGAAGACAAGAGCAAAATAATATGTATGATAAAGTCTTGAAGGGATATGCACACAGTTCTTTTATGTAAAGAAGAAGAAAATGTGTATTGTGTTTACAAGCTTCTGAAGAAATTCAGTCACTTGATTTATGTCCTGTTCTGCTTCTTCCAAGGAATCCCGCACCAGGGGAAATGAACTTAGTCAGCTAATGGAAAGCTAGACTGAGTAAGAAGTCCGGAGCACTAGAAGATTTCTTATTTTGGTAGCAGGGCTATCACAGATTTATCACTATGTTTTCAATTATACTTCAATTTTATTTCAATTTAGATTACAAGATACAGAAGCAAAGTAAACATCATAGACCCAAAAGGTTAACAAGACATTTTTTTAAAAACCCAAACAAATAAACTTCTATCCCACATCCTTTATGAGGCTAAATTAGCCATCACTCACCACTGAAAAGCTTCACTTTAGAAGTGGAAAACAAAATTGTATCTACTAAATACTTTTTTGGAAAAAATGTTTGCAACCCACAATGGATGCAGAGATTCACATCCACTTGGGCTTCTTGAAACAGAGTGGTTCCTCACCTAGATTGATGGATATCACATGGCAGAGCACCTCTTTCCCCTTCCAACTTCTTCTGCCTTGTCCATCGAAGCATCCATGCAGCGCCTTGTCACACCGATGTCTTCTCCTCTATTGCTTTTAGCAGTGTAAGCAGTGATATATGCTATTGTGTTTTTAAAATATAAAAAAATCAAGAGATCCCCAGTGATTCGGCTTACGAGAAGGCCAAGAATCTTGACTGGACTCAAAGAAGTGCAAACACCTCCAAGAACCATGTCACTCCACCGGGACGGACGTGGATATCGGGACCAGCAGCACCCCCCACCACCACCACCACCACCCATACCGGTCTACACTGGCACTGTGCCTTTCGGAGTGCTGTGCCTTCTGTCATTAACACAACTTTACCAAGTGAGTACATATATTATTTGTACTCCCTGTACTTGGTATTTACTATAATACACAAGGGTGCGCTCCTCCTCTCTGGCCCTTCTCCTTTCTTACTGCCTTTGAGTAGATTGTGTTTTAATGCTTGCTTTCTGTTACTTCTACAATGTATACCCTGCTTGTCTGAATCTCTTAATAAATAATGTTTAAAAAAAAAAATCAAAACAAGTACTAGTTTTTTCAGCACTAAAGCTTTAATTTACGGTAACTAAACACCAAGTGGTAAATATTACAAGGGTGTACATAGAGCTAAGACGTCCATACTCAAAAACAAAATTCCCTACCAATATACCGTAGTTTATTCCATCAATCTTTTCCATTTTGGTTATGACAGCTCTTGGGTACAGATATATAAAACACATACAGGCATAAACATAGTAGAATCTTGAACGCTTTTTAGAAGGTCCCACAAACATATTACAGGGTGTTATGACCAAGTGTCCCAATCCAACTGAAGCCCCAAGAAATCATTTGTGTGAAACTGGCCACAGTTGCTTTGCAGCTTCTGTCCATACTGGAAACCTTTATACTCTTCTAGATCTGGCAATAAATTACATTGTAGGCCAATGGGGATTGTTGGGTTCCGTCGGTTGGGCGGTAATATATATATACAACTCTGTTACTTCCATCAAGTCTGAGAGAATTTACGTTGGAGGCTGCAAATGATAAGGGAATTTATAGCACAATCAGAGGTGGACCAACACAAGTCATGTATTTGTTGGGTAAGGCTCTGTTCACATGTGCTTCATGGTTTTCACCACAATGCAGTGCCAGATCCATCTCTCAATAGATGCAACCAGTGCCTGACAGATTGATTTACTTATAACCGTATCCATCAGGGAACTAGTGGAGGCATCTGAATTTACTATGGTGGCCTTGACATAAGTGTGAGCAGAGCCTTGTATGCTCATTGGTCATATGTTATAGACCTTTTAAATGAAACATCTACCTAGAGCCTTCCTAATAGCATCATATATTTATATGGCAAACAGACCAAAGGTAACATGCCCCCAATCATCTCCAGATCAGATTTCTGCTTCCTGTAGAACCAACAATGTAATAGAACTGCTGGTGAAATGTACCCACAAAAAAACAATGGAGGGTTGACTCTTTCCATATGATAAGAAAAACCCTAAATAAAACAAAAACTCGGGCAGTCGAGAAACAATCTTATATAAAGACTAGGAAAATACCTCAAAAGCTTCTATTTATCAATCTAAGTCTCAAGCCTGCCCTTCATCTCTAAACTTTTGGTCTACTCTCGTTTAACCCGCTTTCTCTCTGCTGACTCTCTTCTCAACCCTCTGCAATCAGGTTTCCGCACTTTACACTCTACAGAAACTGCTTTAGCTAAAGTTTCAAATGATCTCCTGACAGCTAAATATCAAGACAATTACTTGTTGTTGCGTTTTTTTGGATCTGCAGCATTTGACACTGTAGATCACCAACTTCTTCTCAGCGCCATTGACCTCAAGGACACCGCTTTCTCTTGGTTCTCATCCTACCTCTCTGACCGCTCCTTCAGTGTCTCATTTTAAGGTTCTACCTCTTCTCTTCCTGTTGGGGTTTCTCAGGGATCAGTTATAGGGCCCTCCTCTTTTCACTCAACACAGCCACCATTGGAGAAACCATCAGCAGATATGGCTTTTAGTACCATCTATGCTGATGACACTCAATTATATACCTCTTCCCAAGACATCACTCCTGCCCTGCTACAAAACACCAGTGACTGTTTGTCCGCTGTCTCTGACATAATGTCCTCTCTCCATCTGAAACTAAACCTCACCAAAACTGAGCTTCTTGTCTTTCCCCCCCATCTACTAACCAACCCCCCCCCCCCCCTCTGATATTTCTGTCTCAGTGTGTGGTACCACCATAACTCCTAGGCAGCAGGCCCGCTGACTTGGGGTTATACTAGATTCTGATCTGTCCTTCACTCCATATATCCAATCCCTTGCCCACTCCTGTCACCTGCATCTTGAGAACAACTCCAGAATCTGTCCTTTTCTCACTGTGGAAACAACTCAAACACTTATTATCGCTTTTATTCTTTCTTGTCTTGACTACTGTAATTCATTGCTGATCAGTCTCCCTCTCTGTAAACTCTTCCCTCTCCAATCTGTCCTGAATGTAGCTGCTATACTGATGCCTCTACCCTGTGTCAGTCACTGCACTGGTTACCCATCCAGTACAGAATACAACAGAAACTCCTCACTCTTACCCATAAGGCTCTCCACAGCGCTGCACCCCCCCGACATCTCCTCCCTCATCTCTGTCTACCACCCTCCCGGGTCTCTCCACGCTGCTAATGATCTGAGATTACACATTTCAGTCATCACGACCTCCCATATTCATCTCCAAGATTTCTCATGTGTTGCACCAGTTCTCTAGAACACGCTACCCTGTAGAAATCAGTCATAACCCTCATAGTTTTAAGTGCAACCTGAGAACACATCATCTTAGGCAGGGCTACCAAGATCCCTAATTGCTAACCCCTCCCCAATCCGCTTTCTCTCTCTCTCTCACACACACACACACCTCTGTCATTCCCTGCACTTGGGCACTCACAGTCACTTATCGTTATATAGCTGTACTGTATAGTGGCGAGTTCATCCACTTTTATGTAAGCTTCTCCATAAACATGACAGGACCACTATGCAAAGTAAGCACTGGTCACCCTTTGTCTCACCTGTACATCCCAATAGATTGTAAGCTCTTGCGAGCAGGGCCCTCACACCTTATGTTTGATCTACATTGTAAAGTGCTTTGGAATATGTTGATGTTATATAAAGATTGTTATTAATCACAATTCCAAAAATGTGCCAGTATGAATCTTTGGTCCATTATTTAACCATTGTCATTAACCCCAGGAATGCCCATTATTATGATACCATTTAGCATCCTACCTACAGTAAGGCTATGTTCACACAATGTAATTTTTATATGAAAGAACAATAGTAGATCTATTTGACAGCACATCTCTAGGGATGTGCCCTTCGCGTTGGACAGGGGTCCTTTAGTGACACCATAAAGTAACAGATGGTTAGGCCTTGGGTTTGTCATGGTCATTGTTCACCTCTAACCCTCTCTCCTCCTTTCCCCCTTTTTGTTTCTTTCCTTCTTCTATGTTCACTTTCTTCTCCCTTACACAAGAACTTGTTTTGACGGGTATTACAGTGCCCCAAGCTCTAGTTGTGCTCCATATATACTCTGTATGCTCAGTAATCCACATAATGCTGTTCTCCACCTTTCAATTATGGTATAATACATCAAATTCCGTACTTTCTGGACGGTTTATATCTTTATTATGTTAATATTATTCGATCATAACTATATTTCCACAATGATACTGTTTATTGTTCTCCTTATGTAACATTTTGCTTTAATAAAAACCTTTTTGAATTGGAAAAATCTCAACCTCATAAAAATGCAGCAGAAACCCAATGGTTTCACTGAACAGACGCTGCGTATTACTGTTGATGGAACTGTTGATGGAAACTGGCGAATGTCAGACCATGATCCTTTATTTAGAATAGCAACGCCCATCTGACAGATTCAGTAATACATTTCTTGGAGGAATATCAGAGGAACAACACAACACAGAATCATAAGAGAAGATGCAACAGGGTAGTTATTTCACGGGGAATATAAGGATTTACCAATATATACATGTCCGGAGAGGTCCCAGGTCCTCTTTAAAGTCATCCTTTTTTGAGGCAGCGAATTTGATTACTTTGCCTTGGATATCGACCGATTAGAATTTTATGAATTTGTTGAGTCTTTAGTGTAGTGATGCTCTGAAGACTGCCTGGCTGGTATCTGATAACTAGATTCAGCAGGGCCGCCGTACAGGTAGTACAGGGGGTACTCCTGTATGGGGCCCAGTAAAATAAGGTGGCCCACTACAGTGTCAGTATGCTCAGGATATTGGCATTCATATCATGTTTGTATGTCAATATTAATTTACTACATAATGGTGTTATTTAGTAATAGTATGGAAGTATTATTTAGCAATGGTATAGTGATTTTATCCAACAATACCTTCTCGTGGTATTATTTAGTCACTGGTTTATATCTTTATTATGTTAATATTATTCGATCATAACTATATTTTCACAGTGATACTGTTTATTGTTCTCCTTATGTAACATTTTGTTTTAATAAAAACCTTTTTGAATTGGAAAAAATCTCAACCTCATAAAAATGCAGCAGAAATCAAATGGTTTTACTGAACAGACGCTGCGTATTACAGGACACACTTTGTGAACATAACTTAAGATTAGTAAAAAAAAAAAAAAGAAAATAAGGGCACGTCTAGATGACAAGTAGAACTTGCTTGTTAGATTTTCATCTGGTTCTACCGTTGAAAACCACGTAGGACGACGTGGTTTTCAACAAATATTTTATGTGGATTTAGGGCTGTGTTTTTTCTGGCAGATTTACAGTCCGAAAACAAGTTACATTTATCTCTATGGGGTTTTGGGCGTGGATCCGCGACATACGTTTGATGCGTTTTACACTAGGTTTTCAGACATTCCCATTGATCTAAATAATAAATTTTCCATGCTGAATATGAATGAACATGTTCAATATTTTTAATCTTAAAAACCAACTGACGAACTACAACATGTATTTTCTATTGAAGTCAATGAGGACGATTTTATGTTTCGGTTTTTAGACGAGTATTTCAATTAAGAATCCGCGTGATTTTATGTTTAATTTTTTAGACGAGTATTTCAATTAGAAATCCGCATATATTCCAACTTGAAATACTCATCCTGTGGACAAAGCCTTAAAAACCTTCTTCTGCTCTTTGGTTCCATCACTGCTTCCCTCTAATCTTTGGTTTTCTTCTACTTCTGAATGGGCATGTCACTGCTGCAGTGGTCACGTGTCTCTAAATTAGATCACCGTGGGCATCTTCAAACACTGATGTAAATGGAGGCACGTGAGCGATGTAGCCAATCAGTGACTGCAGCAGCAACGTGTCTGGAAGAAGAAAGGAAACCGAAGACGGCAGGGACACAGCGCTGGAACTAAGGAGCGGAGGAAGGGGAGAATAGGCTTTATTCTATTTTTATTGGGCCACCAACAGCTTACCATTTTTTTTAATTTTTTTTTTTTTTTTTAAGATGAGTCAGACAACCCTTTTAAATGTTTGTTTAGCTCCTCACATTTTTCATACAGTTCTTTACGGGAATAAAAATAACAGGCGGGCGGGCGGAAACTAAAATGCTTTTGTATGTAGCGCATTTTATCTTTGACTATTACATCCAGTAACAGTGTTTTTAATATAAAAGAAACAAAATGCATTAAAAATGCCGCATAAGACACTACAAAAAGATGTGTGTGAATCCAGCCTTAATGCTCTGGTGGCCTGTTGATGGAAACTGGCGAATCTCAGACCATGATCCTTTATTTAGAATAGTAACGCCCATCTGACAGATTCAGTAATACATTTCTTGGAGGAATAACAGAGGAACAACACAAAAAAGAATCATAAGAGAAGATGCAACAGGATAGTTATTTCACAGGGAATATAAGGATTTACCTATATATACACATGTCCGGAGAGGTCCCAGGTCCTCTTTATATCCATCCTTTTTTGAGGCATTGAATTTGTTTACTTTGCCTTGGATATCTTCCGACTAGAATTTAATGAATTTGTCGAGTCCTTAGTGTAGTGATGCTCTGAAGACTGCCTGGCTGGTATCTGATAACTAGATTCAGCAGGGCGGCCGTACAGGTAGTACAGGGGGTACTCCTGTATGGGGCTCAGTGAAATAAGGGGGGCCACTGCAGTGTCAGTATGCTCAGGATATTGGCATTCATATCATGTTTGTATGTCAATATTATTCATTTACTACATAATGGTGTTATTTAGTAATAGTATGGAAGTATCATTTAGTAATGGTAGAGTGCTTTTATCCAATAATACCTTCTCGTGATATTATTTAGTCACTGTTTTTATTATTGTCAAGTTAGGACTTGTCTATAGTGTTACTCAAGTGGGTTCCTGTTCAGTTGGACCTTTGCAAAAAATTTCGGGTTTGGGATGTCCTGAGCCCAAATTCTCTCTCTATCCCTAACCATAAGCTTAAATTTTAATTAGGGTCTTTAGGGATTAATTTACTCTTCAGTATTGCTCCAAACCTCATGTGAAACTCTCGCCACAGCATCACTTTCCCCAAGTTACCCCTATGTTGTGTACAGTGGAGGTGACATTGGACATCATGGATCACATCTGCCATCACTCCTTGTTCCCAGAACATGGGAAACCAGAAATGACATTGGTTGCACTGGAAGTAAAGCTGTGGCATAAGTATTGCGAACATGGAGCATTAGTGAGGGGAAAATTAATGCCTTAAGACTCCTTAAAACTCTAATCCTAGTCCAAAAACCAATTTATGGCCATGGTAAATTTTGTAAGGCGGTTGTTCCAAAAATCTATTTTGAGCCAACACAAATCAAAACGGTCTAGATTCAGGTCGAATTTGACATCAACTGGAATCCAAAGTGCAACACTACTCAAGAATGTATACAGATTACACAATGAAATATTAGGCACCAGCAAAGCGGTATTTAAACTTACAAAGTAATGCTCCTGATAATGGCGACACAGTCAGTGATCAATGATAGGTGACAGTTTTCTTGGTGATTTACTCCTTCATTAACACTGGCCAATACCATTACGATTGCTCAGAAAGAAGCAAACCATGACCATAATTGTTTAGCTTCAGTGGGACTTAAAGGGGTTGTCGCACTACATTGATTCATCTCACCTCAGTCCTATTTTCTTGGTTTCACTTTGAATTCAGGGGCGTGTTTACTGGCTTCCACTAGGCTGCAGTAGAAGCCAGGTCTGTAGCTATAGCAACCAGTGCTGGCAGCCTATCATGAGAGATTGAACAGGTCTGAAGCTATAGCGACCTGAGGAGCTGATGCAGCCCATACAAGACGGGATATCTAGGAATAGGTAGGACACTGTTAATGGACATTTATTGCAAACTTTTTTCTTTGCAAGATCCTTAACATAACAAGCAATCCTTGTAGCGAGACAACTCCTTTAAATGGGCTTAGTGCTTAGGGCTGTATGGACTATAAATACAACCCTGAAGATTTGGGATTGGCAAGATCCACCAGGCTCGCACAGTGGACAAAAGTGAAAACAGATCAAACTAGGCAAAAATGTATTAAGGAACGTAAGTTTTGTCATATCTGCGTTGGAGGTTCCATGTCACATGTTCCATCAGGAATGATAAAAAAAGCATAGCACAGCAGGCTACACTACTTTTTCCACCTTAACTGCAGGCACCACTGCAGAAACCTAACGGATCCAATGTCATCAGTAGATTCTGGTTTCTGTTGAAAAACAGATCCTTTTGTGTTCATTTGAACCTCTGCAACAGAAGCTATGGACAGAAACTCTGACGCAGATGTGATCCAAATGTTAGAGTCTAAAGTTTTGGCAAGTAGCAAACTTTTGCTTTTGAACCAAAAACATGAGACTAAGTTCTATATGAAAATCATTTCGAATGAAATAATTCAGTATGGGCACCATGCCGATACCCCAAGGAAATGTTATAGCTACATCTTATACCTCTTACATTGCTAGACTTTCCCTTAGGGTATGTCCACCCGATGAGAAAAATGTAATTCTCTTATTCTGCTGTTGAAAACCGCATTATTGCATGTGAATTTAGGCCGTTATTTTACTCATGGTTTACAGTCAAAAACTAGTCCAATTCATCTCTATATGGTTTTGAACGTGGATCCACAATAAAAACACTGTTTTGGGTGCCTTTTACACATGGCTTTTAGTCATCCCCATTGACACCAATAGTAAATTTCCACGCATGGAATACAACCAAAGAATAAACATGTTGTAAGTTTTTTTTTTGCTGCTGAAAATGCCCCTTGTATGAACTACAACACAATTTCCCATCAATTGAAGTGGTTTAATTTCAGATTTAGATGAGTAATTCAAGCTGGAAATCTACGTGAATTCTAACTTGAAAAATTCGTCGTGTGGACATTGCCTTACCCACGGCAAAGATCGTGACTGACTGATATAGTAGCTTTCCAGAAGTTAGTTACAAGAAGAAGAGCTGCAGTTTCAGTGTACAAAACTGGAAAGTGGGAGGAACACTGGTAAGATCACACTGGGTTGAAAGAAGGTGGATTAGTCAATCCATTGAAACACAAGGGGGTTCCATGTGTCCTAGTCTAATAAATGACCTTTCTGGTCCTTACCCACAGTTTCAAAACCTTAATTTACCTTATTTGATTCCAAAAGACATAGAGATGCAGTAGATTACACCTTGGTTACTCACAAATGCAACTTTTTATAAATTTATTTTTTCAACATGGTCAGGTACCCGAAATTAAATTTCACTTGTTGTTACCAAATGCAGAACGGAGATTGACAATTTAAGTAGGGCTAGGTCCACACCTGCTTTTTTATTTCTGGTCTTCCATTCCAGTGTAAGGGCAAAAAAAAAAAAACAGCGACACTGGATCTGTTTCATAACAGACACCATCACTGCCCAACAGACCCCATTGACAACTAAGGGGCACCGTCAGGTTTCCATCACTTGTACGGAAAAAAGCACTTCATGCTGCATTATTTAAAAACAAAATTGTGATGGACGGCTCCGAGCAACCTCTCACACAGACATAACTAGGTCTAAGTCATTAGCTCACACTTAGAGTGCTTACAAAATAGTTCCAATTTTAAGAGATATTTTACAGTTTGTAGATCATTATAATCTTCATAAAAAGTCTTGTAATGATCCCGAATTACAGCCTGTAATATATTACAGAGCTGCATTCACAATTCAGCTAGTCAGTCATCATCCCAGCAAATAGATCTCTTCTACCTTAGCTCACATAATGCAGATCTCACACTACTACAAAGAGTCTGTATAAAGAGTAAGACCTCACCAGAATGAGAGCTTTGCTGACATGGAGTCAATCAGGAACGCCATAAGATTTCAGCTCTGAAGCCTGAAGAATTTAAAATGGGAGCAACACAATAAAACAATAGATTTATAATATTGCATCTGTCTCCAACTGTGCACTGTGCTTCTGAACATTACTTTATACCTGTAAGCATGGCGACAAGGTCAGAGTCACATTATTGCTTAATAAGTAAATGAAAGGGGTTGTCCAATGTGGCTTATGGATATTACACGACTTCCATTTATACAAATAGGAGATCATGTCACTCTCCAAAAGCCAAAGCCACCGGTGACATATCTGTAGGGGTAAACATACCACTGCACCATGGTACCCGGGAGAAGTGGCCGAGTGGCACGTTAGTGTAAGCCAGAGCTATAAAAGGCATCAGTAGATATGTTAAATTGGATCTTAGGAGCTTCAAGCCTCTGGAAGCCATCACTTTTTGGAGCTCTGGATTCTAACTAGTAAATAAGTAAAGCAACCACATTTTCCATAAAGAAGAAGCACATAAAAAGGACCAAGCAAAATTAAGATAATGATCATCCGAGAATAAAGATACAACCTGAGGAATGGCTAGAACTTTGGCCATTGTGTCTAGGTGGAGTTTATTTGGCCATTGGAGACAGAGGTGAAAAGGAATTGAGTAGGGATGAGCGATTATAATCGACAAAGTTGAAATCGGCACGATTTTAGGCTGATCGGAAATTTCCGGTCACGCGATATTTGAGATGACAATCTGCAGATAATCTATTACTATCACGCCATTTTCGGCGCTTCTTGTCATTTTGGCGGCCAGCAAATCAGCTTAGAGCATAGAGCAGGGTGAGCTGGGTGTGCAACATCATGACTGTGATGTGTATGGTTGTCATTGGCTGGAAAAATCACATGACCTCTTTTTGCATAGAACAGCGTTTCCTGTTCAGCATCAGTCTTTCAGTGTCTATCACTAGAGCAAGACGTGTGCTAGGTCTCTCTCAATACAGCCCAGTGAGACAGTTCTTCTCTTTATTCATACAGACAACTATGCTTTTAGCTGTGAACATTAGAATATAGGTAGATTAGAGCGGACGAACACAGACAGACAGGCATGATTTTGAATGGAGGGTGCATATTGTGCAGCCCAGACTCTGCTTTGAACCTACATTGAAATGGCATTTTTTTTTACCATTTTTTGCCCAGCACACCTCGCACCTGAGGTGAAATTGTACCTTTTATTTTGTGCCGCCCAATTTCGTTCAAAGAGCCACCTTGTACTTACATTAGAATACAGAAATTTTCTAGTAACTGCAGGTGTATTTCATTGGTGCAAAACCAACCTTTTCTTATTTGTATAAATTTTAAATAGCTGTTTTTCACTTTGGTGCAGCCCAGTTTTGTTGAAAGAGCCACCTTGTACTTACATTAGGATACAGAAATTTTCTAACAACTGTTCTCGATTGTCATTGCTGCAAAAAACGCAATTTCTCATCCGTGTAACTTCTGAATATTTTTATTGCACTCGTTGAATCTCAGTTTGGCGCAGATAGCGCACTTGTATGATAGTTTGTTGAAAACTATAACTGCCCAGTAGGACTAGGAATTTATAAATCCCTGGGACTGAAGGAAGAACACTGTTGATTTTGTCTTACAGTTCTTCCACCAGACCGCATTTAACAGGTATTCGCTAGAAACATTTCAGTTTCTAATCCTAGTTGGCTGTAGGAAATTAGAGGGATTTAAGAATATATGTGATTTGCCGTCTTTCAATAAGAGACTTTCAAAAACTCTTCCATACCTTATTAAATTTTTATCTTCTGAACATGGAGGAAATGCAGGTGGTAAGCGAGCAAAGAGGGGTGTAGGACATTGAGGTAGAGGTACGAGAGAAGGTGCTCCTTCCAGTGCTGGCGACAAAACGCAATCCAGCGGATCATCGGTTGCAGAAACGTCAGGCCTGTCATCGCTGGGTCGGTGCCCTGTGAATCTCAGTAACGAACAGTGTCGCCAATCTGTTCTTTAGTGGTTAATGCAACCTGCATCCACCAGTCTTACCTCCTCGTCCTCCCAGTCACAGCCACAAATGTCATCATCATTATCCTCATGTGGGTTTTCGGGGTCATGCTGCGGTCCAGGACTGGTATAGTCAATGTCTAGTTCAACTAAAATGGTGGTTGAAAGCCTCCTTTTTCCGGCACTTTTTTAATCTGGGGGTCATGCAGGTTTGGGGCTCATACTGTGGCCCAGGAAAGCTAGAGTACAATGTACCAGTTCAACTAAAATGCGTGTCAACAGGACTCTTTTTCAAGCAGTTTTTAATCTAGGGGTTCAGACAGGTTTTAGGTCATGCATGCGGTCCAGGACAGGGATAGTCAGTTGTCTGTTCATACTAAAATGATGGTTCAAATCTTACTGCCTTCTGCCATTTTTTTATTTGGGGATCCTGCAGGTTTAAGGGTTTGCTGTGGTACAAAAGACAGGGGAATAGTGAAATGGTCTGAGTTTTTTTCTGTGCTCTTGTTGCCCATAGTGTGTTGCCATAATATGTAGCATGTATCCAGTTTGCTGTTTTGGATGTTAATTTCAAGTTCTCCAGCATGTTTGGGTGTAACGAATGAAGGTGTTGTTCTCTCCCATGACTTTAATGGTCATCGGCGATAATCTGTTTATCGACTATCGAAATCGTTCTTGATAATTGTCAATATCGTCTATCGAATCGATAAGTGATAGTTGACATCTAATTGCTCATCTCTTGTGATGAGCGTTTACGTGATATCGTCGTAGGGTCGATAGTCTATATCGGACAATTATCAATAAGATATCCGATAGTCGTATAGTTTATCGCGCAGACCCATTAAAGTCTATGAGAGTGGAAACAACACCTTCATTCTTACACACCAAAACAGGGATGGAGAAGCTGGAAAATCAACATCCACAACAGTTCAAATGGATATAGTGATACATCTTAGGCACAAACTTAGGTTATTAAAGCACACAGAAAAAAAACTCACAGACCATTAACTATCCCTTTCTTGCACCACAGCATGACCATTAAACCTGACACATGACCCACAAAATTAGAAAAGTTGTACAGTAGGCAAGTAGGATTTGAACCATCATTTTACGTGAATCTGGAAATTAGACTTATCCCCTGTCTGGGAATGCAGCATGTGCCCAAACCTGAATGACCCCAGATTAAAAAGTGCTGGAAAAAGGAGTCTTTTAAACCACCATTTTAGTTGAACTGGACATTGACATTATACCTTGTCCTGGCCACTGCATGAGCCCCAAACCTGCATGACCCAGATTAAAAAGTGCTTGGAAAAAGGGAGTCTTTCAACCACCATTTTAGTTTCACCTGGACATAGACTATACCTGTCCTGGGCCACGCATGAGCCCAAAACTGATGACCACAGATTAATAAAGTGCTGGAAAAGGAGTCTTTAAACAACATTTTAGTTGAAAGGGACATTGACTATACCTGTTCTGTAACCACAGTATGACCATTAACCTGTTCTGAACCCACCGATTAAAAGAGCCGCAAAAAGGAGTCTTTCAACCACCATTTTAGTTTCATATGGACATAGGACTATACCTGGTCCTGTGAAACAGCATGACCCCTAAACCTTGTTCTGATCACACCAGAATTAAAAAGTGGCACTGATGATCATTTTGCTCTACAGTGACTGTTCATTTAGTATATTTTTTGGTAACTGAACAAAAAAAAAAAAAAAAAAAAATTTTGTTTAAACAGAATTTATTTAGGGAAGTTTTATTTATAGGTTTACATTATTATCATTTTGCTTTTTTTTCCAAGTGTGATAACATACAACATTACAAACTCACTGCAGTTTTTAAAGTATTTTTTAACGGGTATGTAGATGTGTTAATCTCGTGACCGCACACCCCATATAAGTAATAAAATGTCCTAATCACCCCAAAAACACTTCTTAGTTGAGAAGTCATTTGCCTCCTGTTCTGAGAGTGATTCAGCCAATCTATTAATTGGTTTCATTTTTCATCCAAATCCTTCTTCATTGATTTGGACAGTCTCCCTGGGGATCAAATGATGGACCCATAGTGACTCCAGCAACAACAGAAAATTTTAAGCCTTCAAACTTGTGCAATTTTGTGTCCAGCCCAGGGGCCCTATTTGACACTACTTAACCTCATAGAAATCACCTTTTTCAAAATCTGATTTTTTTGAGAAATTTTGGAAGCTCTTCCTGATTGCCCCTAATGGGTTGAGAGCCAGTGCTGCCGTCAGCATCTGTTAACTCGGAGGTCCAGCTTTGCCAGAGGGCACCAGACTTACAGTGGGTGTAGGTGAGAGAACAGGCTAGCGTCTGTCATCTATCTAACACGCAGGTTCAGCTGCCAGGGCCAGACTTACAAGTGGGTGGGCGTTGAGAGCCCAGGCTAGCGTCCCGTATCTATTTACACGGTATAAAAATGCCCTTATGACGCAGCAACGAAAAAACAGTCGTGACTGAGAAGCACGTACAGAAGTCTGTGAGTAGAACCGCCAGCCCTTCCTCGGTACACAGTCTAGACCTGCGCTAGCGTTGCCCCTCCGTATGAGTGCGGGACCAATTGACTTCATTGAAAATACATGGTGGTTAACACTCATGTTACACCCAGGTGCCCTTTTTCTTGGCATTCGTTTTCTCATTTATCAACATGCTGGAGAAATGGTATCTGTACTTTGTTCTCTGTCCGTGCTCCATACTCCATGTCCTCTGAATAACCTAAATCTGGTTCAAGTATTCCTTGTACCTTCCCTTGTATAATTAAGAGGAAAATTTTTTTACCAGCATTTTGTACCATGCTAGTTTTTTAGTAGTTTAATTCTAGAAAAACATATTTTTTAATAGGATGGAAACCCCACATGTCTTTGTTCATCTTTTTTTTTAATTGTATTAAATGGGTTGTCTCAATACAGGATTGTAGCTATGTGAAGATCTGGCAAAAAACAAGTCATTTTTTGCAATATTGTGTCCTTAACAGTGTCTACCTATTTCCTGTTTCTGACAGCACCAATCACCATTGAGCCAATCTTGACAATTGTGAAGAAACAAATGTCTGTTAGACATACAACATTTTTTTGAAATAGGAACCGTTGTGTTGTTGCATTTCAAAGCAGCATGGACCACAACCAATTTCTAAAAATGGACTTCTACGCACACTGTTAAAAAGCATGTGAGGGTATAAAATGCCAATTAGAAAGGCCTCTACATTTTGTTCCAAAGACCATGATTATAGCTGTATTCACAAGCAACATGCCCTCAAAACTATTGACATTGCGAAATACTTCTAAGATTAAAGTGAGTAAATGGAATGGTGTTGTCATGTAACCTTCGCTGTCTTTTTACAGTATCCTCACAGAAAAACGAACTGTTGGAAAAAGAGAATAAAAATTGCAGTAAGAAATCATTCATTTTAAAAAAAAGTTTTCAGAGGACCAATTTTCTGTTTAAAGAGGATATGTGAAGTAGACGGCTCTAAATCGGCTGACCTCGGCAATTGGGGCCACAACATTCATCAGAGGCCATGCCTGATTCATACTTGATGAAAGTCAACGATCCACCATTATCTGTGGAAAGCCGGATGCGTTTGTATGTAATGACTTCCTCCAGCTGTGATGGAAGGTACGCTCGATATGACGCTGGCTGCTGGGCAGGACAACCACCTCTTGGTGTGGCGGGGCGAGCGAGCTAGGGCCATTCGTCCATTTTGGATTACCTAGATGTCTATTGAGTCCCGAAACAAACATAAACATCGGTGTTGGAGACAGCAGATAGTCGTGCACCAATGATTCTTAAGCTGGGTCTTCGGTGTGTTGGATGTGTGCCCTGCATTGCATGCGGTTGGTGAGGGTGGTATTTAAAGTATTTGCCAGAGGTAACCCATCAGGCTATGCCACCCTTGCTGCTGCTGTGCTGCCACGATACGGGCTAACTTGGCTCTCTACTGCTGTCACGATCGCTGACGTTGTTCCACCGTGAACATTTGAAGAACGTTGAAGCAGACGTCAATACAGATGTCTCCCAGTTGATCAATCAGCAAGGTCTCCATTCTGCATTTTACTCTCTATTTGGGGTGGGTGGAAGGAACGTGCTGAGTTTTGTTTTGGACCGGGGATCCAGGAGGGTGGCCACACAGTAACTGTTGTTACATTTTGGTCTGGCTCTTTTATATGCGAGGATCATGTTGTTTAGAGGAGTGGAGCATCCAAGAACACTCATGTGCGAAGCTGGAGCCTGATTTTCCCTAGCCTCTGGGTCGAGGGGCACTAGCAAAATGATTTTAATCATAATTCGCCCCTCCGCCTCAAATTAGCCCTAGGGGCATCGCTAAGGATGTTTTATTCGGGGCTGGGGCCCCGAATAATAAAACCCCATGTGCCCGAGTCTCCGGGCTCCAGGCCTCATGCGCTGGGCTGGAGCACAGAACTGGCTCTTAAGCTGCATATGCGTACGCTGGGACGCACACACAGCTGAGGGTTCTGCGGAGGGCTGACGCGAGGCGCCGGGGTCTCTCAGCGCTGAGGACCCAGACCGCGGCCCGTGCGCCTCCAAGACCGGCAGCGTAGCGATGACATCACGCTCGCGACGCTGCACTGTCATGTGGCGACACAGCGCGTCATAGCGTGCGCCGAGGAGCTGCCCGAGGAGCTGCGGAGGAGCGCGGGTGAAAAGGACGGGAACGTTCGCTCGGAGGGGAGTTAAGGTTGAGATTAATGTTATTTTTAGTTGCGGTTTTCCGCCTCAGTGCCCCATATATAATGCAATGTTGCCCCTATAATGCCTGCTCTGTGGCCCACATATCCCTACACTGTGCCCCTATAATTGCTTCATGTGGCCCCCATATCCCTGAATGTCTGTGACCCACATATGCTGCCTGTGGCCACCATATCCATGTACTGTGGCCCCCTTATATACTGCATGTGACCCATATATGCCTGCCTGTGGCCCCCCATATGCTGCCTGTGCCCTTTTATACCTGCCTGTGGCACCCCATTTCTGCTTGTGAACCCCATATTGCGGCCTGTGCCCATTTAGACCTGCCTGTGGCCCCCATATAACTGCCTGCTGACACCCCATATACTGAATGTGACCCCCATATACTTGCCTGTGGCCACCACATATACCTGCCTGTGGCACCATATCCCTGCCTGATAGGCCCCCATATCCCTGCCTGTGGCCCTACATATGATGCATTAGTGCCCCTATATACCGCCTGTTGCCCCTTATGATGCTTGTGGCCACTATATTACCTGACTGTGGCCCCCCATATACCTGACTGTGGCCCCACACTTATACTGCCTGTGGCCCCCATATTCCTGCTCTCAGTGCCCTTTTATACCTGCTTGTGGCCCATATTACTGACTCAGTGCCATATATGCCTCAATGACCCTATATACCTGCCTGTGGCCCCATTACTGCATGTGTCCCTATATACTGCCTTGTGCCCCATATACCTGCCTATGGCCCTATATACTGCCTCAGAGCCCCCATTTACTGCCTCTATGACCCTATATACATCCTGTGGCCCTTTTACTGCTGTGCCCCTCCTATACCTGCCTGTGACCCCTATATTACTGGGGGGCCCTTCAGTGCCCCTATATACCTAACTGAGGGACTGCTATACCTAAAATTAAGGAGTTTCTGGAATATGTGAGGAATCTAAGATTTTGTGTCCAAATCCTAAGGGACGGAGTATTGGGCCGGGAGCAATCAGCATGAAGGTGTGAACCAGGATGGATGAAGGAAAAAAGGGGAATAAAGTGAAAAACATCGTGATCAGGAAAAAGAAGTCTACGGTGAGTTACTAATTGTATCAGCAGAGTAATCACTTATATGTATGCAGAGTCTACATACTACTAGTATATACCACTATCTGGTCACTGTTATGGCTGGTGGTATATGTAAATCGGAGCTGTGAGACAGATGGTGTCTCACATGTGGGGGTCACGTGTATCGGTCAGGGGTCTGGAGATTATTTGAGCTTAAGTAGTTATAGTTTTGGGGTCTTGGTTTTGTAGGAGTGTTTTTAGGCACCAATCCTTGTATAGGTGGATTATTTGGTGAATGTTTAGGGTTATTGTTTCATATGAAGGTGAGTAAGTTCTGAAAAAAGTAATTTGTCATTCGGTGATTTTTACTGACAGTGACTGCTGAGGAGATGGACGGGATCTGTGTGGGATGTGCAGAACATTAGTGACAGGAACAGAAGGTTTTTCTCTATGTAAAAAAACATAGCAGTTTACAATGAGGCAGGAAAGAAATTCACATAACAGGGATGAGGAGCCCGGATGTTTTAGGAACCCTAGCATAGCCCTGTTCGCGCCAAAACCTCTTTCCAAGGCAGTGGAAGTCGGTAACGTCGTGTCTAGGAATACCTACCCTACTACATCCGGCACAGCTTCTAACAGAGCCCTGACTTGCCTCTGATGGTTGCACCTGTAGAGCTGAAGCGCCGCCTTGCACTAGCCCTGGACCCCGTACCAATGCTAATGAAGACCAGTAAAATTGTGAACTGTACAGGCCTTGTGGATTACGGGACGGGAGGAGAAAGGCCTCGCGTGTCCGCATCTGTGTCCGGTTGGAATTCAAGGTGTGTTTTTTTTGTTTTTTTTTAGTTTTTTTTTTTTTTGCCTCCGTTCAAACATTGAGCGGTTGACGGGAGGCCGAGCTGTTGCTGCAACGCAGCCAGGCGGGGACGATGCAGGGGTGCGAACGCCGAAGTGTGAACTCAGACCACTCGAGCTTTCTTCAGCGGCAAGTCCAGGACCCGGGCTATCGCTTTAGAAATTCTGGGCCGATGGGTTCATGACATGTGCCAGGCAAGGGGTGTGCTCCACTGTGTACCGATCTTAAGGGCTGGCGCAAAGATTTCGCCACCTGTTATCGACCCCCCCACCACCACCTTGCCTGGCACAAGTGTTCTTGTCACCCAGCCAGCGCTCAGGTCTCGTCTGCGGGAGAGCCGTCACACAGCTCCTTGACCTGTGTGGTGGTGTTCCAAGACAGATTATTTTCAACACGGGCTGGTTTCTAGGGCGACGTGGATGCCTCCAGAGGACCTTGGGGAAAAGTAGCCTGCAAAATCCCACCTGCAGGTTTTGAGTGCAATGCGCCGAGCATTGAGAGCCACGTCAACCCCAGAGATATTCCACCAGCTACACCCAATGAGCTGTCAGACGATATAGCGCCTTGGCCGTGGCTTACTAGTCCATGTGTCGGTGGTGAGATGGACTTTTACGGACACAGATGCAGAAACACGCTTGAAGTCATTTTAGATGACACGTGGTGGCAGGGCAGGGGTCGGATTTTTCTGGCAAAGAATGCCTGATCGCATTGGTATTGGGGCAGGCAAGAGGCCAATGATGTGGCGGGGTCACATCTGTGTCCACCAGACGGAAACGGCAACTATTTCCAAGTGACAAAAGCTGGCAATGCCGACATTTTCAGGCTTTTGGCTTTGGGATGGTTTGGGTTTAAAGTGTGTTCTTCTGCTCCCAAACCTGGAAGACAGAAGGCTTGGCCTGGCTGCTAGTAGATGCCACTTGTACGGCATGCTGGTCGTTCAAACTGGCCGGGAGGAGAAGAAGGTTAGGATGGGTCTCTGGTGGTGCTGGTTAGGTACTCGGGCGAAGGTGGAGCTGAACGGAGGCTGATCCCTGGATCATGATCAGAAGTCAAGGGCAGTGAGGAAGCTTGGTGTGGCGGGAGGAGGCTAGGAGACAGAGGGTGTGACGTGGTTGAAGCCCGGCGTCGGTCTGTCCTTTTTTTGGCCTAGTGTTGCCTCATTTCAACTCATGCATATCGCTTGCATGTGACCTAGCATGTTGGTAGTGGTTAAAAACACCTAGATTCTGCCTTAACTTATGCGTTAACGGCAAAGGCGGGCAATGACATCGCTGGGTGGAATCGAGAGGACTTTCTCAAAGAAGGGCCCAGCTTGAGAGGTTCCTGGAACTTTTTTGACGGCGATAAGCGGGCGTTTCCGCTGCCTGGCTGGCGGAATCATATTAAGCGACTTCTGTGGACCCGTCATCTCCCTTTTTGAGGCGGGGGGACAGTAATTGACACTCCCCATCGTCTTCCTCATTTCTTGTCCAGTGATTGAGGGCCCGCAAGCAAAATTCTGCCGGAAAAGACCAGGATGGATCCGCATTGTCATCACTATCAACACAGGTGACTTCGTCGTACTGACATTCTGCATCCAGGGAGCAGCTGCGGTGCTTACAAGCAAGAGGGACTGCAAGGCGATGCCGATCCGGCCCGGGGATTTTTGCCGATTGAACACGGCTTCCTTCATCCTCCTCTGATGGACAATCAGTAACGGGGCATAGAGTCAGGAGGAAAATAATCATCTTTGGCCTCTTGATCTTTTTTAACATGCCTTCTGACCCCAACCGCCATTTTGTCATCAAAGAGGTCTTCAGAAATGGATTTTTATCCACAGTGGTGGGTACACGAGTTGACATTTGGGCTGCGTTTCTTCATGTTGGACGGTGCTGATGAAGACATTTGTGGCCGTGACTGGTGAGGCACGAGGAGGTAAGACTGCTGGATGCAGGTGCATTAACCACTGAAGATACAGATTGGCGACGCTGTTCGTTACTGAGATTCACAGGGCCACGACCCAGAGATGACAGGCCCGACGTGTTCCTGCAAAACCGTCATCGCTGGCTTGCGTTGTTGTCGCCAGCACTGGAAGGAGCACCTTCTCTCCGTACCTCTACCTCCAACTGGCTACCCCCTCTTTGCTCGCTTACCACCTGACATTTAGTCCATGTTCAGAAAGATAAAAATTTAAAAAGGTATGGAAGAGTTTAGGAAACGTCTCATATTAAAAGACGGCAAATCACAGCTAGTCTCAAATCCTCAAATCAAAATACAAATTTGCTGGATTCAAAATTTAATTTAAATCATACAAAGTGGCTTAATCAACAAAGCTGGACTGTGTAAAAGTGCAAAAAACACGTATCTGAAATGTATACGGATAATAAAACGTATTTTTGCCACCTATCAACCTGTGGTGATAACAAAATTGCGGGATTCAAAAATTAACTGCAAGGGTACCTTATCAACAAGTGATACCTGGGCAAAATTGGAAAAAGAACACTATCTGAAATGTATTACTGATAATCAAAGTGGAGTTTGTGCACTTAACAATAGACCTGCAGTTATTAGAAAAGATCTGTATCTTAATTAAGTTCAGGCTCCTAGCCCAATATACCAAGTAATATTTCAACAGTAAACTGTTAGAATAAAGCTATTGCAATGCAATGGTTGTAATCACTTTCCAGGATCCTTTATAGAGCTTGTCTGTGGTTCGACCAGCGGGGGGCCCCCCCCTCGTCCCCACCCCCATGTGACTTTAACAGCGGTTAGATGCTCCTTTAAAATTCTATGCATAACTACTAATCTGCAAATCTCTGATCTAACTGAGTTCTAAGGATCACAGCTAAAAGTAGAGTGTCTCTGTGAAGAAATAGAATAAATTTCGCTGAGCTGTTTTGCACAGAGCAGAGCGCACGTGCTCCTACTCCTTTGAGAGATACTGACACACTGATCATGAACAGGAAGGGCTTGTTCTATGTTTAAACGAGGTTATGTGATTTTTACACGCACCAATCGGCAACCATACACATCACAGTCATGCGTCTCGCACACACATCATCTACCCTGCTGTATTCTGTTAAGCTGATTTGCTGGCCGCCAAAATGACAGGAAGTGCCGAAAATGGAGCGGATATTAATAGATGATGCACAGATTTTAACCTAAATTATCACGTGATACTAAAAAATCGATCAACGTAAATACCGTGCCGATTTCAACTTTGTCGATAATAATCGATGAACACTACTCATCACTAGAATTGAAGTATATAAGTTTTAGTCCTTCACCAACTGCTTATAGAACTAGGAACACTGAAAACCACCGCTCATCCTAAAACGTATGGACGAACCGGTGTATACTGCATTCTATGCCACTTCTATGGCTTATCCTATCAATATACCATCAATGCCTATGGCGATTAACCCCTGAAAAGATCATATCTGTTCATTAGACATTATTGACGTATAAGGAGGAGGAGGAGGATGATTTAGGGGTAAATTAAAGTGCCTTTTACATGGGTCATTTGTGAGCTGACCGAACATTAATAGGAGCATTCATTACCATTCACTGCCCCATGTAAAATTTCCTGCAGTCAGTCAATGAATAAGCAAATCTTAGTTTGTCAAATAATCGCAATACTAAGGCTATGTTCACACGGCTTAAATTTGGACGTATTTTGCCCCGTATTTATCGCCGGAGTGCGCGAATTACGGCTGGAATACGTCCCAGTCATTACGGTAATCCACAGTTCTCATAGAGAACTATGGATTACGCCTCCTCTCCCTGCTCGCACAATACGACGAGCGGGGAGATAGGCGACATGTCAATAACTAGCGGCGGATACGCGCCGTGAATAATGAATTTCTCTGGGGCCGGCGGGCTGCCATCCCCCCCACCTGACCCACAGAAGCTCGCGCAAGCTCCCGAACTCCGGCGTAATTGCGGGGTGTAATTACGCCCTGCAATTACACCGTGTAAACATAGCCTAAGGCTACGACCACACAGCAGTTATAAAATGTCAGATTCTGTTGAAGAATCTGTCCGGTATTTTATCATCTTTTGAATGTTTTTGGGGGACGATTCTATCTGAAAACCGCCCGTCCCCCTTAACCATGAACTTTTAATATAATTTTCTTCATTTTTAATTTTTTTTTTAATTTGCACTTCTAGTCTCCTGTAGTACTTGACCACTAGGGAGCGTAATCACTTGTACACTGTTCTGCAATACAAAGGTTTTGCAGAAAGGTTAATAAAGGTGGCTCTTCCATTACATCCTACCTATAGCAGGGTGTAATAAAAGTAGTAACATGGCAGCTACGGAGGCTTTCATTAGGCCTGCGGTCATGGAATCCACAATCTCATCAATGTCAAATCTTACAAGAAAAATATTAAAGTATTCAGTAAAACCTATGCATATATCAAAGACACTATTGCACTTGATGCCTATTTTTAAACAGGGTATGACATCCACGAGACGAGACCAGACAAAAGACATCCAGGAGATAGCAAAAAGGAGATAAGCCTTGGTGTTAAAATAATTAATTAAGAAAAAAACAAAAAAGTGTGCTACAGGTCACAAATCATACCGAATCAGGCTGGGACCGAGGAAGAGAGGAAACCCCGGATGGACCCCTGAGCATTGCAGACCTGGAGTCACTTTTCAACTGTACATACATCCTTGAGAGAGGGACGGGCAGCGAGAAAGGGGCAAAAAACAAAAGGCAGAGTATAAGTGTAGGGTGGGCCTCCAGAATCAACTACACTGGTGAATCCCAGAATCAGCTCCAAATGGTGGGCCCAAGAATCAAACTCCCCTGGTGGGCCCCAAGAATCAGCTCCACTGGTGGGCCCCAAGAATCAGCTCCACTGGTGGGCCCCAAGAATCAGCTCCACTGGTGGGCCCTAGGCACCCAAGTCCAGCACAAAATGTATCCCATAGAGACCAAACCACGTCATAAGCGTCTATTTTATTATTTATAAGACGTTCCAGATTTCTAACATCCTTAAAACAAATACATAAATCTATTCATGATGGAATGGATGCTGGTCTCCAAAACCTAGCAATTAAACATTTGACCAACCTACCTGGTTTTCTGTTTATAGGACGATATGGGATGTTCAGGATATAGGTCATTGGATTTAAAGTGACTCTTAGGCTATGTCTACACAGCACAGGATTATATGCAGATGCTTCGTGGAGTGCAAAAGGAAATTTCGAATCTCCACACACCTGTACGGCGCTCTCCCTAAGGAGAGACCTTCCCTTTATAATGCAAGAGGGACTTGGGATGGGTCAGAGCTAAAGTTCACAGCATTTCTATTGAAAACAATGGGGTAAAAGTAACACGCTGTTCTCACACATATTGCAGCAAGAAATATGGTCAAAATTATCCCGCTCAGCCTCAGAAACCTGACCTTAACCCTACCGAGATGCTGTGCCATGACCTGAATGCAGGGCCTCCCAGATATATTGATGAAAAAACATATTTGCAGGGAGGAGCAAACTAAAATTCCTCACTATTTTATTTGCAGATAGCAAAAACAGTTGGTGAAGGCGATCGCTGAAAAAAAGGGAATCTACAGGTGAATAAAATCTATGGTTCACTTACTTTTTCCCCCTGAACTGTAGATGTTTACTCATTGTGCTCAATAAAAGACATGAACAGTTCAACTGCCTGCGAGATATTAGATAGCGTGGGTCTAGAATTGTGATTCAGGCTGAGTATGAACAACTTCATGCCGTCCGTCGATGGTATCCATTGGGAGTACTGTGAAAAAGGTAGTTCAACGGATACTGCAACCCCATAGAAATAGAATAAGATGTAATCCTGTTTGGACTAGGCTTGCTCTATTTGCCAAAAATTGTGTTTCTGTTCGGGGAACCAAAACATGGTCTACCCTGCTTTTGCAACATGCACATGAGGAGTATTCCCAGTGTCATACTGGGGTGCCTGGAGCCCACCAGTGGGGTTGACTCTTGTTGCCCTCCCTATAACTATTGTACATGACTCTTGCCTTCTGCCTCTCTTTCTTTGCCCTTCTCCCTGAAAATCAGCCCCCGACATCTTGCCGAGGCCCATTA
>JAODAL010026005.1:0-57526 GCA_025379985.1 Phyllomedusa bahiana
GGGGTCATGAATGGTCTGGGCATTTAGCTTCCTGTAGTCTAAGCAGAACCTAAGACGGGCCATTCTTTTTTCCCGCACCAAAACGACAGGGGCGCCCGGGGACTTTGACTTCTCTGAATCACCAGTTTCTCTAGAATGTTGGCCCCCATATCTTTCACTTCCTGGTACATTTTGGGCGGATTTGTCGGTCCCCGTTCTCTGTGGGCGGGGCATCGCCTGTGGGATTTTCATGCTCGATGGTAGAAGCACACCCGCAGTCTTCATCATGTCTCAGGAACGCCTCCTGGAATTCCCAGAGGGTATCTTCCAGCAGCTGTTGTTGCCCTGGAGTCAGGGTCCTGCGGTCAATTCCCATCTGAGCCACAATTCACTCGACCATTCCATTCCGCCGGGTCGGAGGTTTCACCCTTCTGGACCCCAACTGCATAGGTCCAGGCTGACCTCTTGGCGGGCCATAGCGTGACGTCCTCTCGCCGGGAGATATCTTCTCCAGGAACATGGACTTCGGCTAGTAGGGTATTCACCGGAATGGCCAACTTGCTGTCCATGATATTGAGGCATTCTCACGGTACAACCCCCCCCCTTTCCACAGTGGCAGGGGGCCCCCGAGCTACCAGTGGTTGGTTCTGTGACTCTTTTTTGTGAGACTGGTTCAACCAAGACTTCCAGCCCATTCAACTTCCGTCTGGTTCCCACCGGCAACATCAATATTTTTTCATGTCGTGGCGGGATCTTGATCGGGACTTTCGCTGACACCTTCACTTGCCCAATGGGTCGACCGGATGTTGGGCTCTTCTGCAGACTGCAGCTCCTCCCCAATCTGTCGTAGGACCTTCTGAGTGGGGCGGTGCGTGGTGGCCCCTGGGCCCAAAATTTTGCCCATCTTTGGCATAGAGGTGTGATCCAGGTCTCGGACCACGATCATGCCCAGGATCACATCCACTCCCCTCTTGGATGGGTGATCCACCAGCACAACTCCCTTCTTGCCAATGTCTTATCCAAACAGTCGGACCTGCATCCAAACTATTCCTTTGTACATCCAGCTCATCATTGTTGGCTGCCGGTCGTCTAATGACGCTGCCATCTTCTGGTCCATCGTGTGCCCAAGTGTCTCTAAAATAAATCCAATGGGATCAGGGTACACTCTGACCCAGTATCAACTAGACAGTGCACCTTTCTGCCTTCTAGCTCTGCTTCCATAACAGACTAACTGGCGTAAAGATAATAAATCCTCACGCATTTGGGGTTTGGTTTCTGTTGCCCCCCCCAAGGACGCCCAGCTACTGCGGCGGTTTGGGAGTTTAACCCTGCTCTGCCCCTTTCACGTTCGCGACACTCTCTGGCGATGTGGCCATACTGTTGGGCAAGCCCAGCAGAGGGACCCTCTAGACCTCTGCAAAACCTGGGAGACCTCTTGGGGGCGGACCCGCTGTGGAGCTGCTCTGAAAGGGGGGGTGCGGGAAGCCGAAGTCATTCGGGAGCTTGGGCCGTTCTCCCTTCATCTGGGAACATCAACCGAATTCTCTCAACTCTGCACATAAACCGGACCACTTGTTAAGACTCTGCGTCCCCCGTTCTTGCTTGCTTGGGCATCTCACGCCTTTCCCATTAGGGGCATGGGTTTTCCTTCCCTCTTACGCGGCTAAGTAGACCTGTAAAACGTCAGGTCATGTCATTGGGGTCATCTCCCAATTTGTCCCGTAGGATTTTTTGTACAGTCCCACAATGAACTGGTCTCTTAGTAGCTTATCTACTTCGGGAAGGCACCCAACCCTTGGGTCTCGCCGCCTTTCTCTTTTCAATGTTTCCTTTTAGAGCATTAAGACTGCATGGGGGTTTCCCCACCCTCTTTTTTTGGGGGCCCGGTTGAAGAAAAAAATTCGCAGGTGACCATTTTGGGGTACACCCCCCTTGGGCCTTCCAACACGGAATTTCTCCAGCGTGCCCCTTTTCGGGGTAGCATCATTACTGTCCACCTAACTCCCCCTTAAAGGGCCCCCCCAGGGAAATCCTGCCCCCCCAGTTCCGGAGCTAAGTTACATATTTTAACTGCGACACACCTTGTCCATCTGCAGTGTCATCTTTTTTTTGGTCAAAATTTGGTGGTGATTGTTAGTGGCCCCTAAAAGGGGCAAAAATTGGGCGGGTCTGTAGGGGCACCCTGGCTTGGCCTGGGCCGGCGCCATTGACGCCGGGGGAAGATCTCCCCCCACGTCCCGTCCCTAACATCCCTTTCCGAAAAAACTACGCCAAGTTGTAACCGGTACCGAGGGCAGGTTACCGGGAACACGGAAGTCACGGACAAAAACCGCTCCAACCCAACTTAAAAAGTTTGTTTTACTGAATTTCTGAAAAAAGTGGGGGAACAGATCCCCCCAAAAACAAATTTTTCAATTGTCTCCCGGGGCCCCGTGGCCCTCGCCGCCGAAATGTATTTTCTGATGCCTGGTAACTTTCCTAACCCTGGAGTTCGGAAAGGCCAATAACCCCTTACCTTTTTTAATACCGTAAAACACTAACGGGAAAAAACTGTATGTCGTGGCGGTTTCAGGGGGTCGGGTGCAGACAGCACTTACACGCTTTAAAGGATTCACCATTCCCTCCCCAAAAAAAATGCACACAAACTGTTCAAGTAGATAACGGTGGGTATCAAATCTCCAAGCCCGAGGGGAGGTGCATTTTGGGGAACCCCCCATTTGGCTGCAAAAATGAGCCTAAAACTAACTAAAAAAATTCAGGCCTCTCACAGTCCCGACTCGTTGGCGGGGGCAAACATCCGCTGGGTACCTTAAAAGTGGCCGCAACCCTGTCCTCCCGGGGCAGATCCCTTTTGGATGAAAAGGATGGTCCGGCGCAGACAGTCCTCTCTTTTCTTGGCGCTGTCCTTCTTGTCCATGAGTTCTCTTTCTCTCTGCGATGGCGTCTGTATAGACAGTCAGGCTCTCTTCTGTCCCTGGACCAACTGTGAATCCTGGCGCGTTTATAGCTCTGTTACTGTCTCTGTCTGTTCTCCTCTGAGTCTCAGCAGCTTCTCAAAATGGCTGGTGCCATGTGCCAGTCTTATACCATGTCCCTCATTTGCATATACTGGAAACTGGACATAGCGGCATCTGGTGGCCAAACAGTAGAATTCAAAGAAACATTTCACAACTGTCATGCATGGGATTTTACTTGGAAAACACAATGAGGCTGGCCCACTATCCCACAGTTTCACCAACTAAATGGCTTAATCAGGGGATAGAGGTCCGGTTCCATGTGGTCCAGCTCATTTCCTTTTATATCATCTTATTTAGGTGCTCACCAATTGTCCACCAGAGATTCAACAATACCCATTCCCCCTTTTTTACTCTCCTGCATACATACTGAAACTATTTACTGCTGCTGCTGCTGCGTTCTTATAAACAAATTTCCTCAGGCAAATTCACCATCTCCATAGCGGGCTTGCGCCCTATCTTACCATGGCGCCCGCACCCGCGCACTGTACCAATGGACATTTCTGCCCTAACTGTGATGGACTTCCGTCCAATTTCTCTTCACATTATTGTGTCTGCTCGGCTCACCTAGAACGGACTAAGCAGAATAGGTATTACATTTTACAGCACACTACTAACTTTGTCACTTCCCATAAACCTTTTCTCCTCTATGTCTAATATGCATATTCATTGGGAATATGTGCTCCATTATACTGTACACTGCTATCTTTGTCTCTTCCCATAAGCCTCTTCTGCTCTGTATCTAATATACTGTACATATTCATTTTAATAAAGCTTCAGGCCTTATGATTAGCCCGTCCCCCTCCTGCAACTTGACCTCCCAACTTTCTCACTAAATATTCTTTCTTACAGGTCTCAGCTAATTACCTAATTCATTACGTACAATGGAAATATGCAGAAATGCTAGTACATTCATGCTCTATTGTATTTGCATACATTGTATTGCATATATTGTATTTGTGGCTAGCACAAAATATACGCAGTCAGTAGAAATAATAAATGTATACAGATATAGATGGTAATCTACTCCCAAACTGCGTCTCATCATAGCAACGTAAGTGTATATATTATATGATTCAGTTGCTAACAAATTCTTTATGCAAAATCAAAATATATCCCGATTTTTTAAACAGAAACTGTGGCCTCATGTGATTAACACTTATTATCATTGCAAAATACTGGGAAAGTGAGGGACAAGGAGGGGGATAAGGGAAGAGAGAAAACAAAAAAAAAAAAAAAAAATATGTGAAATATGGTGCTGCTATAGTCAAATATTAAAACATGCTTATACCACTGACCGTACTTAATCACATGTATTATGTTTCTTCAAAAATTATATAGGGAATCAGCAGGATTAAATAAATGTTAAAAATGAAAAGCCTTCATTTAGGCCTTTGGGGTTCAATGTATTGAGTCTATATATCCATCTTGCTGTAATAAAACTATATCCAGTTCGCCCTTTCTTTCCCCTAGCTTTTTCACACAGATGCCCCAAACTTTTAGCACCTCTATTACACCATTATGTACTTCCAAAACGTGTCTCGCTAGGGGAGTATCACCTCTAGTTTTAATAGTACGCAGATGTTTCGAGATCCGACGACAAAACTCCTGTATGGTTTTTCCCACATAGATCTTGGGGCAGGTACATATAGCCCCATAAATCACCCCTCTGATTTTACAGTTAATAAATTGTCTTTTCTCAAATCTTCTCTTATCAATGGGATTAACAAATTCTTTAGTTTTCCATATAAATGGACAGAATGAACAGTTGCCACAAGGATATGAGCCTACCACCGGAGACTGTAACCATGTTTTTTTGCTATCTCCCTCAAAGTGACTATGCACAAATTCATCCCTAAGATTTTTTCCTCTTCTATTTGTGACACTAGGATATTTTGTAATCACCTCAGAGAGTACCGGATCTGCTTTCAGAAGGTGCCAATGTCTTCTAAGTATACCTCTCATTTTGTTAGCTCTATCATCAAAGGTACCTATACAACTAATTAAATCAGTTTTTTCCTTCATCTTTTGTTTACTGATTAATAAATGTCCTCTGTCACTAGTCAAAGCCCTATTAAATGCCTTTCTCAAAAATTATCCAAAAAAATATGTAAAACTTATATTCACCCTTCTTAACTTAATACTATCATTACTGATTCACAAAGATCAGGTAGGTTTTGTTCCAGGGAGGCAAGCTAGAGACGCGACCAGGCATCTGCTAGATCTTGCACAGATTGTTGGCTTTTCTGTTACAGATGTGGCTTTTCTATCCCTTGATGGATTTCGAAATTAATTGTTTACTTCCTCTTAACTTGTCATGGATGACTAGAATTAATGTTTTAAAGATGCCATTGCTTCCTAAGTTTAATTATGTCTTTAGGGCTATTCCATATGTACTCCCTCTATCCATAACATATAAATTTCAAAATTTATTAGCAAAGTTCATTTGGAATAACCGAAGGCCCAGAATTAAGAAGGACTTATTATAGTTTAATCATAAAAAAGGCAGTTTAGTGGTTCCTAATTTAGCTGCCTTTAGCAGCAATTATTTTGGAACAGGCCTCCCATCTATGGCATCGATCTGGTGATGTTCTGTGGGCACATATTAAATCCACCTCTTTTACTTCCAATTCAGTACATTTACTGTACATCTGATCTCCTCATTGGTAGGTGCCCCATCTCCAACCACATCATTCTCTCATGTAGTCCCAAATAACTGGATTTATATACATACGAATGAAAGATCTCCTGCCTTCTTTGTTGTGCTGCTGGAACACTAACTTTGTGTTTCATGCCTGGGATGAACATAATATAATCTCGATTGGGCAATTGTATGATGATAAGGGATTTAAAACATTTGAGGATTTGGCCAAAATTTATAATCTCTCTACCTCAATACCTTTAACTTAGACATGTAATTCAGTCTATTAACTGCTCCCCCTCTGAAAAAAAATACCTCTCTCAGATTTTCATAACTTCTTATTTAAAAAGACAGGTTTTGAGAAACTTTCCATGTTATATAATATGATCTTAATTGGCATGACCCAGGTTAAGTTTGCTACCATGGCAAAGTGGGAGGGAGGGCCAAACCAGACTTTTTCCATAGAGCAGTGGAATCGCGCACACTTTATCCACTCACAGTTTTTCAAATGTGCTAATCACCAAGAAACAATGCATAAGGTCCAACTTACATGATATTTACCACCTACCAGACTATCTCATATGTTCCCGAGCTCTTCAAATGTTTGTTGGAAAGGATGTGGACAAGAGGGAACCATGCTTCATGTCTGGTGGGGTTGCCCAATACTTAATACGTTTTGGAAGCGTATCAGCCTTGTATTGCAAGAAGTAATTGGTAATTGGGTTTACTTTGAATTTATCCCCTGAGTTAGCAATCCTAGATATAAATTTTTCTAAGATTCTTTCACTCCACAGAACAGTTTCTTTTCATATATTTATCACCACCAGAACAGCCATTGATTATCATTGGAAGAATCATAAGGCCCCCTTCATTACGGAGATTATCCTCTGTATTAACTTGAGCTGCGCTTGCGGATTAAGTCCCCCTTTTTACTCCCACAAAAAATGTGCTCTATGGGATACTTGGATCTCCTCTGAGTATTACTCACCTGAAGGTGTATATAACACCAGTCCATAAAGGCAAGACCATCACGTGTGGATTCTTCTCCAAAACCTTTTTCCCTGTTGAGATAAACTATACTATCAGAGATCATGTGCTATTGGCCATAAAACTGGCTTTGGCCTCAATATCTATATATCAACCACAAGAATATTTTATACCTCTAGTCAGCTCAAAGTCTAAATCCATGACAAGCCAGGTGGTCCCTTTTCTTCTCCCGGTTCAATTTCTTGATCCACTTCCATCCTGCAAGGAAGAACATCAAGGCTAATGCCTCTTCCGTGCTTCTGATGTTATAATTAAGGAGGCGGATCCACAGCACATCATTCCTACTGAATGCTTGATTTCTGCAGCTGTCAAAGACCCCCAACATGCTCCCCGGGAAAAAAATTATGGGGACACTGCTCTTTGGAGAAGGGGCATCCTGAGTATGAAAAACTTATATCTCGTTTCTACTGGAGGCCAGATCTTGTTAGAGATGTTGAACACTTTGTAGAATCTTGCGGCACTTGTGCCTGCAACAAGTAGCCTCGCCTCAAGCCGACAGCCCTGCTGCAGTACTTGCGATTCCAAATAGTCTTTGGACTCACATTACAATGGACTTCATCACCGATCTTCCATCCTCCTCTGGTAATACTGTTGTTTGGGTGGTACCAGACTGTTTTTCTAAGATATCACACTCTATACCATTGCCAGGGTTGCCCTCTGCCCCACGTCTTGCCAAACTCTTGTTCCAGCACATTTTTTGTTTGCATGGACTTCCCCAGCTTATTGTCCCCGATTGGGGGGTCAAATTTGTATTGAGGTTCTGGCATGCCCTCTGCTCTCAGCTACAGATAAAACTGGTTCTCTGTTCCCCAACCCAAAAACAAATGATAAGTTGGTGGTAAACCAGTTCTTGGGAAAATTACTTTTTCCCCCTTCATGTAGCAGCCCAGATGAGGGTCCAGCTTATTTTCATAGGCAGATTTGTCTTATAACTCCCTGGACTCGGATTTTTCTGGCGCCTCCCCGTTTTACATAGTATATGGACAACACCCCTTCCCCCACCATCCAATCCCTATGTCCCTACTTGGAGATTTTGGTCTGGATGTAGCTCCATTGGAGTGCAAAAAGTAAAACCGAAAACTGGCGTCCACGGTATAAAGTCCTAAGGGAAACAAAAAGAAAAAGCTCCCGTTGTTTCGTTGGAGAAAGGTTGGTTGTCTTTGGAGTACATTTGACTAAAAATCCCCAGTGATAAGCTGGGCCCTTGGTTCCTTAGGCCATTTGGGGTTGTAAAAAAAAAAATTTTAACCCCAGTCCCCTACAAGTCCGTTACCCCCATTATGGTGTCCCCAAAAACCCCTGTCTCCCTTCTGAAGTCGGTAGTCCTTAATTGTGTTTCACAAAATGTTGTCTCTTTTTCCTGAAGCTGTTACCCAACGTTTTTTCAGTGGAAGTACCTGGCCTGAAAATGTTAGAGGGCGACAACACTTTCTTGTTGACTGGAAGAAATATCCTAGGAGCCAGAAGCCAACATCTTGGACTGTGAACTACTGGAGAAGTTTCTTTGGGCTAGAAAGAGGGGGGAGGCAATAGGGAGGGAGTACTGCTATGGGTGCTCCTGCGACCCACTAGTTGGGCTGTTGTCAGATTCGTACCTCCGACTCCTCTTCCCCGCTATCCACGATTGGCCCTGCATCCTGGCCACTGACCCTATATTACCGAGGATTTTGCTGACTACCTTTCCAGACCTTCAGTGCCATATCAATGAGAGAAAGTGTTCCTTATTGAGTTATTGACATTCCATGTAACAGATCGTCTTGCCTCCATCTCTTATCTACGAACCTTGTCACCTTCCCTGATCTTTCTGCCTGTCTCTGACTATGAGCGATCTCCATGACTCTGTACCTCATGAGACCTCGCCCACCACCACAGGCAAGTCGCGCTAAGGGTAACGACCTGGACTGGAAGCCATCTGCCACAACAAGCCTATTCTGCCTTGCGGCAGGCTCTGGTGAAAACCAGCAGCCCTTTAGACTCCGCTCCCTGGTGCGGCTTACACCTTCACTTGAGGTGGCTCAGCAGATCCGCTACCTGCAATCATTACAGATTCTAACCAAACAACTCCCATCATGCATTTATACAATCTATAACAGTGGGAATGATGGGAGTTGTAGTTTCATAACAGCTGAAGGGCCGCAGTTTGAGGATGCCTGGTCTAGCAAAATATATTTTAATATATTCTAAAAGGACTGGGTGGACTTCAATATCCAGAAAGATTAGCAATATTAGAGTTATTTATTATAGAAAAAAGACAGCTTCATTTACATAATAAATGTGTATACATATATTAAGGGTCAGTATAGAGATCTCTTCCAAATTCTATTTATCACCAGGACTGTATCTGGAACAAGAGATGATCTATTTCTAGAGGAAAAAAAGGTTTCTACATAGACATACTGTAGAAAGAGATTCTCCACTGTCAGAACAGTGAGACTGTGGAACTCTCTGCCAGAGGAACTTGTCATGGTGACTTCACTAATAGAATTCAAAAAGGGTCTGGATAAATTTCTAGATGTAATAATATAACAAGTTATAGTGACCAAGATTCTGGAGAAGGGTCTGAATGCATTTCTAGATGTAATAATATAACAAGTTATAGTGACCAGTATTCTGGAGAAGGGTCTGGATATATTTATAGATTTTAAAAATTATAACAAGTTATAGTGACCAGGGTTTCGGGAAAAAGGGGGTTCTAAATTTGCATTTCTAGAGTGCAATAATAAAACAATTATATTTGGAAACCCCAAGTTCTGGAGAAGGGTCTGGATGCATTTTCTAGAGTGCAAACTATAACAAGTTTTTAGTGACTTGGTTTCCCTGGGAAGGGTATGGTTTTAGTGAGGAGGGGAATTTCAATTCTTAACGAAGGGGAAATTTTTTAAAATTTCAGGAAAACTTTAAAATTCTGAACAAAGTCGGGGTTTGGGCAAATTTCCCCGCGGTGAACGGGCGTTTTTTTAAATTTGTTAAAGGGGGCCTGCGAGAACATGGGCTACATGGGGCAAAAAAAGGGTTGGGGGAAAAAAAGGGGTAACCTAAAGGGCCCTTTTGTGCAGAGATAAAAGCCAATCGGGAAAACCGGGGGTTTTCTGTGACATCACCGCACTAATAAGCCCGGGGCGGGGGCGCGGGCCCAGTTCACACTGTTTTTCACTTGGCTGTTGGGGGAAGCTGATGCTAAAAATCTCATACTAAAGAATTAATTTTTTTATACGCGTTTTTTTTGGGGGGGTTTTTTTACAGTTTGTCCAGAAAAGCTTTCTTTCACATTCAAATTTTGTTTTTGTGGGGTTTGGGGAACTGAAGCCCCGGTTGTGCACCCAAAATTTCAGTAGATATAAAATTTTAAATTTGCTATTTGCTCACGCCTTTGAATACCCAAAAGGGTTTAAATCTACGCCTGTTGCTGTTGTTTTTTCAATTAATGAAAAAACCGTTTTTACAATACAAATACCACTTAAATTTTTGGTTGTTTCATTTTTTTTGCGATTTAGATCCAGGGGTTTAAATTTAAACTTTTTGTTTTGCTGTTGGGTACTAAAAGAAACGTTGTTTTTAAAATTCAAAGGGAAAAAATTTTTTGGCCCGTTGCATAAATTTTTATCAGAAGGTTAATGATTTGGGGATGGGGCGATTATAATTTGACAAAGTTGAATCGGCACGGTTTTTGGTTGATTTGGGGAAATTTTTCCCATCACACGATAAATTTTGGGGGAGAATTTCGGGATAATCTATTTTTCTATCGCGCCAAATTTTTGGCGGTTCCTGTCATTTTTGCGTTTAAAAAATAACTTTTAAACAAGAAAATTTTTTTGGGAAAAAAAACGGGAAAAAAAAACCTTGGACCTGTCTCAGTAATTTTGATAGCGGGGATCTGGTTTCATGACTTATCCTGGCCCCGCCCCTATCTTCCAGCCCTGTTTTCCCTCATTAAGGGACGGGTTTTATTTTTTGCATACATTTGTTGAAATTTTTTTTTTGTTTTTCCGGGATTGGTTTTTTATTAAAATGCAAATTTTTTCCCCCATTGAACCCCAGTATCTTGGGGGGGGAAACGCGTTGGGGTTTTTTGGTTTTTTTGCGTTTTTGATTATCTTTCTATGAAAGCTCATTTAATTCATTGTATTTTTTTAACATCAACGGATTTTGTTTTGTTGTATTGTTATTTATACAGACTTTTTTTTTTTGTGCAACCCCCCAAATTTGTAGTATAAAGGGGTTTTTTTTTTTTTTTTTCTTTCTCTTTTTTCATTTGTTTAGCTAGGGAAAGGGTTTTTTTTTAGGTTTTCCCGTGTGGGGGCGCCTTTTTGGGGGGGATTTTTCCAATTTTTGAGGTAGACAGGGTCCTTGAAAGGGTTTTTTGGGGTTTTTTTTTCGTTTTCTTTCCCCAATCTTTTCATTTTGATTTAAAAGTTATGTTTTATGTATTTTTTTTTCAGGGGGTTTTAAACCTTTTAGTTGTTTTGGGTTTTTTAAATTTTATTGGGATACCCAGAACTTTTATTCCCTTATTCAAGGGGTTTTTTACCATTTTTCAAACGTGCTTTAAATAGGTCTGGTTGTGTTTTTTGGGCATTTTTGCGGGCCGCAAATAGCTTAGAGCATGGAGGCCCCGTGTGAGCTGGGTGGGGCGACGTCATTTACTGTGGGTGTGTATTGGGTTTTTCATTGGCTTTGGAAAAAACAAATGACCTCGTTTTTTCATAGAAAGTGTTTCCTCTTAAACATCGTGTTTCAGTGTTCTCCCCTAGGAAAGGCGGTGTTAGATCTCTCCTAAAAAAAGTCGCTCGGCTAAAAGACCAGTTTTTTTTCTTCACACAGCAAATTTTGCTTTTAGTTGGCGTGAAAATTTTGAAAATTGGTAGATTTGAGAATTTCAGTTCTTTGTTGTTAGGGGGAGTTTTTTAAAAAAGCATCCCAGCCGCACAGTTTTTTTCAAGGAGCCCCTTGTACTTTTCAAATTGGATACAGAAATTATCTAGTAACTGTGTTGTATTTTTTTTGGTGCAAAAACCCCCTTTTATTTTCGTACACAAATTTTAAATTTCGTGTTTTTCACTTTTGGCGCAGGCCATTTTTGTTAAAAGGGCCCCCCTTGTGCTTACTTTTAAGGGGTACAAGGGAAAATTTTTTTTGCAAATTTCTGTTGTATTTTTTAGGTTTCAAAAAACCCCCTTTTTTTTATAGTACACAATTTAATTAAAGGGGTTTTTTTACTTTGGCCCAGGCCCCTTTTTTTCTCAAAAAAATCAATCTTGGACTTATATTTCGATAAGAAAATTTGTAGTAATTGCTGTTGTATTTCATAGATGCAAAAAAAAAAATTTTTTTATCCCTTCAATATTTTTAAATTTGGTGTTTTTAAATTTTTTGGGGGGCCTTTTTTTTTCAAAGGGAAATCCCCTTTTACTTTCTTAGGTTACAGAAATTTTTTTAATAAAATGTTGTTGTATTTTTTAAATTTGGGGCAAAACCCACCTTTTATTAAAACCGGGACACAATTTTTTTTTGGTGGGTTTTTTACTTTAGAACAGGAAAATTTTTTTCAAAAAACCCAAACTTTTACTTAATTTGATAAAGGGAAAATTTTTAGTAATTTTCTTTTTGTATTTCATTTGGGGCAAAAACCCCCTTTTATTACCGTACCCAATTTTTTAATTTGGTGTTTTTAAATTTGGGCAGGCCATTTAAATAGCTGTTTTTGCCCTTTTGGGTTTGCCCCCAATTTTTTCAAAAAGCCACCCTTTTAATTAAAAATTGGAAAAAGAAATTTCTTGGTTACTGTTTTGGGGTATTTATTTTTTGCAAAAAAAAAACCATTCATTTTCGTTTTAAATTTTAAATTTTTTGTATTGCACGTGGTTTCAGCCCTTGTTCTTTTAACTTTTTTTGTTTGTATTGCTGCAAAAAAAGCAATTTCTCATTTCCCTTTTTAACTTCTGAAAAGTTTTTTTTGCGCTCGGTAAAAACTCGTTTGGCGCCCGATAGCGCACTTATATGATATTTTGTTTAAAACTATCAATTCTGTCCTATGGGCGTTGTAAAAAACCCCGGGAAATAAAGGAAGAACCTTTTGATTTTGTCTTTTTTGGGTTTTTCCCCAGAACCCCAGTTTTTGCTAGAAAAAATTCAGTTTTAAACCCAGTTGGCTTTTAGGAAATTAGGGGGGATTTAAGAATAGTGTGATTTTTCCCTCTTTCAAATTTGAAAACTGTCAAAAATCTTTCCATACCTTTTAAATTTTTATCTTTCTGAACCTGGGAAGAAAAAAAAGTGGTAAAACGAGCAAAGAGGGGTGTGGACATGGGGGGTAGAGGTGCGAGAGAAGGTTTCTCCTTCCCGTGCTGGGGGGATAACACGCAAACCAGCGGGGTCGTCGGGTTTTTCAGGACCCTCTGGGCCCGTCATCGTGGGTCGGGCCTTTTGGGAAACTCAAATAAAAGAACGGTGCCAATCTGTTTTTTCAGTGGTTAAAAAGTAACCTGCATCCCCGCAGTTTGCCTCCTCGTTTTCCCCCCAGTCACGGCAAAAATGTCTTCATCATCATTGTCGCATCCGTCCAAACATTTAAGGAAGGGGAAACCCAAATGTCAAAATTTGTACCCCACCACTAGGGTAATCCCTTTTTTGAAGGACCTCTTTTATGACTAAAAATCCCCGGGTTGGGGGGGCGACGGCTTTTCCCAAAAAACAAGAGGCCAAAGAGGAAAATTTTTTTGCTCTGACGCCCCCAAAACGCTGAAGCCCTCAAGGGGGGGAGAAGGAAAACCCGGGCAATGGCAAAAAAACCGGGCATTTGGCAACATTGAAATGCCGTTGCTTGTTTTGCCCGCAAATTTCCCGGATGCGAATGTCAGGGGGAGGGAAAGTCACCTGTGTTGTTTGATGTTTATGACGGGCATTGCGGATCCAAGTTTGGGCTTTTTTAGAGGAAAATTTTCTTGCGAGGGTTCATCACTGGGGAGGAGGGAAAACGATGGGGTTGGGCAGTATGGCTCCCGCCCCCAAAAAGGGAGGGGCTGGCGCAGAAGTCCGCTGAGTTTATTCCGCCCCCGAAACGATCAGCGGAAACAATTTCTCCTCGTTATCGTTCGAAAAAGGTTCCAGGGGAACCCCTTTAAGCCCGGGCCTTTTTCGAGCAAGCTTTTTTTCAACCAACGATGTTTTTATGTCATATTTCCACATTTTGCCGTAAAAGAATTTTGTAGAGGCAAGAAACTTAGGTGTTTAAACCCCACCCAAAAAGTCTAGTCACATTTCGCGAAAGCATGGGGTTGAAATGGAGGGAAAACTTGGCCCCCCCCAAAAGGGCCCCCCGTTCCCCCGGCCCTTTTCCAAAAACTTTCACACCTATGTCTTCGCCTCCTCCTCCTCCAAACCCCCCCCAAATGTTCCTCGGCCCCCCCAGGCTCTCAGAGTATGATCAGGGATTGGCCTTGCTTCAGCCGCCACCGTTTGCCCCCCGTTCCCCGCCCAAAGAGACCCTTTTTACCCCTTTTTTCCTTCCACCATTTTTGGAAGACCTGGGACGCCGTAAAGGGGCCCGTCTAGCAGCATTTCTGTTTTTACCCAAAGGTTTTGGGGCAGAAAAAAACTTTAAACCCCAAACCAAACCCAAAGCCAATGCGGCCCAGTGCCCGACTTTTGGGCCCCCGGAATTTTTTCCCTTTGTTGGTTGGGGACAGAGGGTTTTGGGGAAATTTTGGGCCTTGATTTCCCCCAAAACCGATGCAAGCAGGGTTTTCTTTGCCCGAAAAGCCGTCCCCGCCCCCGGGGCCACGTGTCATCTTTAAAAATTTTAAGTGTGTTTTTCTGATTTTGTAAACCCGGGAAAATTCCGCCCCCCGACACATGGGGCTATAAAACAAAGGCCCGGCCGTATATCCCCTGTGACAAACTCACTTGGGGGAGCTGGGGGAGTGTCTCTGGGGGGTAACGGTGGCTCTCAGGGTCGGCGCCGTCTTTAAAACCGCCCGGGGTGGTGCAAAGGGACTTTTGGGGACCGTAAACACACAAAGGGAGGAAATGTGGACGGCTCACCCCCAAAGGACCGGGCTGGTTTTGGGGACCGAACCTTGTGCCAGGGAAGGTGGTGTGCGATAACGTCGAAATCTGCTGGCCGCCTTTAAGATCGGTAGGCTGGAGCACATCCCTTGCCTGGCACATGTCATAAACCTTGTCGTCCAGAAATTTCTAAAGCGCTACCCGGGTCTGGACTGCTGCGAGGAAGGTTCAGATGGGTCTGAGCTCTCTCACTTCTCGCTGTTCGCCCACCTTGCTTCGTTCCGCCTGGCTGCGTTCAGCGTCAGCTCGGCCTCCCCCGTCAACCGTCCTTTGTTGATGTGGCAACACCGGGAAAACTCCACCCCCCACATGCCCCAGCGATTGTGGCGCAGCGCGATGCCTTTACCAGTAGGGAAAGTGACATGGCCTGACAAGCAGGGGGTGCGGCCCTGGGTGTTGACCCCACGAGGTGGAGGCGGGTGAAAGAGTCTGCCCAATCCTGCTTTTTTTAAGAACCCCCCAAAAATGGCAGTCCAGACAACGCCATTCTAGCTGGCATTGTGGGGATCTTGTTCGGGAACGATGTTGGCACTTGAAAATGGGTCCAACAGGCGGAGGAGGGATGGACACAGTGCGGCACGGGCTTTCCTCCATTAATCCGATCCCCCGACGTTTCCAAATTTTTTTCGGTTTCATTAGGCATTATTTCAGGGTCCAGAGCTAGTGCAAGGCAGCGCCTCAGCTCTCAGGGTGCATCATCTGAGGAAAGTCAGGTCTGTGTTGAAGCTGTGCCGGAGGAAGCGGAGGTGGAGGATGAGGTGGAGGATGATAATACTCCCGAAGTTGTACCGATCTGTATATAAAATGAACAATAATATGGGAGTAATGAAAAAAAAAATTAATTCAATAAATTCATTTTTATTTCTTTATTTTCATTAGCCAATGATCAATAGTATGGGGTGTAACGAAAATAAAGAAATAAAAATGAATTTATTGAATTAATGTTTTTTTTTTCTTACCCCCATATTATTGTTCATTTTATATACAGATCGGTACAACTTTGGGAGTATTATCATTTTATTTCGGCCATGTACAGTTTTATTACAGATTGCATTAGAAAACCCATAAGAGCGTCACTCGCTCTCCCATTGGTCCAAATTACCGTGCCTCTTTTAACTTAGCTAATCACAAACAGAGCTCGCTCTTTATTTCTTTTCCCCATAGAACTCTATGAGAAGGTAGCTCAGCCGCTGATTGGCTAAGCTGGACGAGCCACTCTTCCCCCCCAACCCTCAATACAGAAAATTTCCCCTAGACAGTAAAACTTTTTGGGGCGCCTTCATCGCGCCCTCTTTTCCATCAAAAAAGACGCCTACATATGATTGGGGAATTATATCTGCCGCCGGGCAAAACCCAAACAGTTTTTTTTCCCTTTTTTTTGTTTTTGAACTGTCCCCCTTTTAAATTTTTTTGGTCCATACTTCCCATAGCTTATAATGGGTCCCTGTCGCTCCTATTCTGATTGGTTTGGTTTTTGCCGACAATGAGAAAAGCTTTTAAATTTAATCAATGTATTTCCCCCCAATTTCTATATCCCCCAATTTCCCGATGAAGCCCAACCGGCGGGCAAATGCCTTGTTAGGGGTTTGATTGATTTATTTTATAGAACTTTCAGCTTTTTCAGATAATATTTTATACTTAAAAAAAAACTATTTTTTTTTTTCATATCCATGGAAAAGGCGCTGAAGCCCGGATTTCATTGCCCCCCTCTCGCCATGACTCAAGGAGAAAGGAACTCGCGTCTGATTGGGGAGATTGCCAAGCCCCGTATTCAACCCCGTCGTTTTTTTCTGATTTTTTACTGTATTTTGAACTTCCTGCCCTTGAATTTGATTGGTCAATACTTTCCCATAGGTTATAATTGGTTCCCTGTCGCCCCTTATTCTCAATTGGCCGAGGAATGCAAACCCCGCCTAGCTCAACCAATCAGCTGTTTTCTGCATTTTTACTGTATTTTGAACTGTCCCGCCTTTTAATTTGATTGGTCCATACTTCTCCATAGCTTATAATGGGTCACTGTCGCTCCTATTCTGATTGGTTGGTTTCTGCCGACCAATGAGAAGAGCTTTCAGAATTTGAATCACTGTATTTCCCGGCAATTCTCTATATCCCAATTCCTGATGTAGCACCAGACTCGGCGACAAATGCCTTGTTAGGGATTTGATTGATTTATGTTTATAGAAGCTTTCAGCTTTTTCAGATAATATTTTATACTTAATAAAAACTATTTTTTTAATCATACTCCATGCCGCACGGCGCTGAGAGCCGAGATTTCATTGCCCCAATCTCGCCATAGACTACAATGGGAGAAAGGAACTCGCGCTCTGATTGGCCGAGATAGCCAAGCCCCTGCTACTTCAACCAGTCAGCTCTTTTCTGCATTTTTACTGTATTTTGAACTGTCCTGCCCTTGAATTTGATTGGTCAATACTTCTCCATAGGTTATAATGGTTCCCTGTCGCTCCTATTCTGATTGGCCAGGATTGCCAAACCCCCGCTAGCTCAACCAATCAGCTGTTTTCTGCATTTTTACTGTATTTTGAACTGTCCCGCCTTTGATTTTGATTGTTCAAACTAAAAAAAACAGTGGCACACTATGGACTAAAGAAACTATCTTAAAGGACATAGGAATTTTGAAAAAAGCATTACTGCTAACTAGGATACATGGAAAAAAAATTTGAGGTTCTTAGTTCACATTTTTGGCCAAAAATGCTAAAGCCCACCTCCGCAACTTCACCGGGACCTCAGTACAGGTGGGTCCTACGCTATTGTTACCTCTCTATTGGGTCCTGTTCAGACATGCATACTTCAGGGAGCGAAGATAACTGCTTCAAAGAACACTGCACTGATTTAAAACCTGAGGAAGTTGGTGGGGTGCAAAAACCAAAATGGAGTCAGCCACTCCTCCCTTACATAAAGTCAAAAACAGCATTTGGTTTTGCACATCAAAAAAATTTTGTTTAAAAAAAGCACAAATGCACACTGGTGTGGCAGCAATACATATAGACATTAAGGGCGACATGTATAATCGGGCTTTTCGCCCGTTTTTTGGCGTATACTGCGCCTCCCAGCCCGAATCCTGCTGTCGGACGCGGGGATTCAGTGTTAGGCGCAGTGTTCGCCACTTTCAGCTGCGCCCCGCATGAAGGGGCGGACAGTGGGCGCAGTGTGGGCGCGGGCTAGGCGTTCCGGGGCGGGACGCGGCGCGCTCGAAAACCCCGAGTCACGTACGATGGCGAGTCGGCAAAGCGCGGCGCAGTGCAGCGCTCGGCAGTTCCGACAGGAAAGACCAGGTTTTTTTTTGGTCTAAACCCTTTCCGACAGAGGCGAAGTGAAGCAGGATGGGAAAACATGCGAGGGAACATAGAAGATCGCGACAGAAATCTGGCACTCCGCTCCGTGCAGCAGGAGTATTATTCCGAAAAAATCGCCTTTATAAAGGCGGAAAACAGTTTCATAAAAGAGCTGAGCGTAAAAAATAAACATAATTAAAAAAAAAAAAAAAACACTTTCCAAAACTCTAGAACGGGGCAATATCAAGAAATCTGATATTGTAAATTCCCGGGGGAAATACAGTAATTAAAATTTCTGAAACCTATTCTCATTGGTCGGCATAAACCGGCCAACCCAATAGGACCCACAGTAAACCATTAAAACCTATGGGGAAGGATTGCCCAAATCAAAAATCCACGGCGGGAAAATTCAAAATGCAGTAAAAAGACAGAAAAGAACTGATTTGGCTGAGCTAGGCGGGTGCTTGGCTATCCCAGCCAATCAGGCGCAAGCTACTTCTCCCATTTTAGTCTATGGAGAGATGGGCGCTCTGAAATCTCGGCTCTCAGCGAGTGCGGCATGAAGTATTAATAAAAAAAATTATTTTTATAAATGTAAAACATTATCAGATAAAGAGCAGAACCCTTCTTTACAAATAAAGCAGTTAAATCCCTAACAACGCGTTTGTCGCCGAGGACCGGCGTACATGGGGAATTGCAATGGAGAATTGCCGGGAAATACAGTAATTCAAATTATTTAAGCTTTCTCATTGGTCGGCAGAAGCCAGCCAATCAGAATAGGACCCGACAAAGACCCATTATATCCTATGAGAAGTTTGGACCAATCAGAATAGGAGCGCCCGTGGCCCATTCTAACCTTTGAAGGAGTATTAAAACCAATCAGAATTGGAGCGACAAAGCCCCTTTTATATCCTATGGAAAAGTTTGGGGACCAATCAAAATCAAAGGCGGGACAGTTCAAAATACAGTAAAAAGACAGAAAGAGCTGATTGGCTGAGATAGCGGTGGCTTGGATATCCCACCCAAATCAAAGCACGGCAACTTCTCCCATTATAGTCTATGGAGAGATGGGCGCTCTGAAATCTCGGCTTCAGCGCCGTGCGGCATGAAGTATTCATCAAAAAAATTATTTTTATTAAATGAAAAAACATTATCAGATAAAGAGCCGAACCCTTCTTTACAAATAAAGCATTTAAAAACCCGAACAACGGTTTGTCGCCTCGACCGGCGCTACATGGGGAATTGCAATATTGAGAAATCGCCGGGAAATACGTAATTCAAATTGTTTAAGCTATTCTCATTGGTGGGCATAAACCAGCCAATCAGAAGGAGCGACAATGTCCCATTATAACCTGTGGAGGAGAATTGACCAATCAGAATAGGAGCGACAATGTCTCATTATATCCTATGGAGAAAATTGACCAATCATATTTAAAGGGGGACAGTTCAAAATACAGTAAAAATGCAGAAACGAGCTGATTGGTTGAAGGGCGGGGGCTCGTCCAGCTTAGCCAATCAGAGCGCGAGCTACTTTCTCATAGAGTTCTATGGGGAAAAAAAATTTCTGAGGGCGCTCTTTGATTGGCTAAGTTAAAGAGGTTTCCGTTATTTGGACCAATTTAGAGAGCGAGCGACGCTCCTATGGGTTTTCTAATGCAATCTGAAATAAAACTGTACATGCCCGAAATCAAATTATAAGACTACAGAAGTTGTACCGATGTGTATATAAAATGAATAATAATATGGGGGTAACGAAAAAAAAATATTAAATCAATAAAATCATGTTTCTTTCTTTATTTTTGTTGCACCCATACTATTGATCCTTGTCTAACAAAAATAAAGAAATAAACATGATTTTATTGATGTAATATTTTTTTTTTCGTTACCCCCATATAATATTCATTTTATATACACATCAGGACCACTTCTGTAGTCTTATAATTTGATTTTGGCCGTGTACAGTTTTATTTCAGATTGCATTAGAAAACCCATAGGAGCGTCGCTCGCTCTCCCCATTGGTCCAAATAACGGCGCCTCTTTAAATTAGCCAATACAGAGCGCGCTCAGAATTTCTTTTCCCCATAGAACTCTATGAGAAAGTAGCTCGCGCTCTGATTGGCTAAGCTGGACGAGCCCCCGCCGCTTCAACCAATCAGCTCGTTTCTGCATTTTTACTGTATTTTGAACTGTCCGCCTTTGAATATGATTTGGGCAATTTTTCTCCATAGGACATTAATGGGGACATTGTCGCTCCTATTCTGATTGGTCAATTCTTCTCCACAGGTTATAATGGGACATTGTCACTCCTATTCTGATTGGTTGGTTTATGCCGACCAATGAGAAGAGCTTAAACAATTTGAATTACTGTATTTCCCGGCACTTCTCTCTATTGCAATTCCCTATGTAGCGCCGGTTTCGGCAACAAACGCGTTGTTCGGGTTTTTTTTAAAAGCTTTATTTGTAAGAAGGGTTCGGCTCTTTATCTGATAATGTTTTACATTTAATAAAAATCATTTTTTGATTAATACTTCATGCCGCACGGCGCTGAGCGCTGAGATTGCATTGCGCCCATCCCTCCATAGGCTATAATGGGAGAAGTAGCTGGTGCTCTGATTGGCTGAGCTAGCCGAGCCCCCGCTAGCTCAGCCAATCACCTCTTTTCAGCATTTTCACTATATTTTGAACTGTCCCACCGTGGATTCTGATTGGTCTAAAAATTCTCCATAGGCTAGAATTTGGGGCTCTGTCGCTCTATTCTGATTGGCCGAGTAGCCAAGTCCCGGTAGCTTAACCAATCAGCTCTTTTTAGCATTTTTTTCTGTATTTTGAACTATCCCGCCATGGATTCTGATTGGGCTAAACTTCCCCATAGGTTTTAATGGTTCACTGTCGCTCCCTTTTTGATTGGCCAGTTTATGCCGACCATCAGAATAGCTTTCGAATTTGAATTACTGTATTTCCCGGCAATTACCAATATTCCTAATTCTTGAATTAGGATATTGGAAAGTGATTTTGTTTTATATATTTTTTATTTTTAGGTTTCAGCTATTTTCCTGAGAATGTTAAACGCCTTTATAAAGGCGATTTTTGATTCATACTCCGCACCCACATCTGGAATGATTTCTCGCTGTTCCAGCCTGTCTCGCATCGGAACTGTTTTTGGCGCGCCCCGCACGGCGCCTAAGTCCCGAAATGCGCCCATGTCCCCACACTGTGCCCCACACACACTGGCGAGGCGCAGGGAACTTTTCCCTGCATGTATGAGTGCGCTACCTCCGGCGGCGAATCATGGGCGCAGCCCCGCTCTGCGCCTCAGTCCCCACACTGCGCCTAACACACTGGGCCCGGCGCGGCGGACTTTATCCCGCATGTATGACCGCACTGCCTCCGGGCCGAATTAGTCGCTGCCCGCACTGAGCCTCGGACCCCCACTGCGCCTAAACACTGGCGAGGCGCGGGGGACTTTACATGCTATGTATGAGCGCGCCCCGGCCCCGCATAAATTTAGGGCAGTTCTGCCGGAAAAAATGGCGGAAAGGTGCGCCCCGACCCGACAGGATTCATACATGTGGCCCATAATATCCACAGCCGCCCCGCTACCCAGACTTCTACTCACCTTTTCATAAAAACAGATCAGATTGGTCTGACAGCTTCTGTCCTTCATAAATCCATGCTGGCATTCACTTATGAGATTGTATTCATCCACACATTCCTGTATATAGTCTCTTATGAGCCCCTCAAACATTTTTCCCACAACAGAGGTTAAACTTACTGGTCTTTAATTACCTGGGGAATACTTAGAGCCTTTTTTGAATATGGAAACTACATTTGCCTTGCGTCAGTGTCCTGGCACTATACCAATCACCAAAGAATATCTAAATATCATATACAGGGGCATTGATAACCGAGCTGAGCTCTTTAAGAATTCTTGGGTGTAAGCCATCAGAGCCATTCAGTTTATTTAACTTGGCTTTGACCATTTCTACACTGAGCCAATTAATTATAGCAGATGATGTATTAACAGTACTGGCACCACCTACATCTGTACTGGGCCCACCCCCATCAACTGCTTTCTCATTGTTAGTATATACTGAGCTGAAGAACCTATTTAGTACCTCTGCCTTCTCCTTGTCCCCAGTGACCAACTCCCCATTATAGGTTTTTAAGGATCCTACATGTTCTGACTTTGGCTTTTTGGCATTTATATGCTTAAATAATTTTTGGGGTTAGTCTTGCTTTTTTTTGGCCCCCTGCCTTTTTTTTTGAATTTTTAGCTGATTTACATTTTTTTCGGGTTTTATTAAGCCTTTTTGGGAAAATTTTCAAAGGCTGATGCCGACCCCTCTGACTTATATTTTTAAATGCCCTTTTTTTTTTATTCAAAAAAGAACTTTATTGCTGCAACAAACAAGGTGGTACAAACAAATAGAGCACAAAGGTCATATCAATGATAGAACAAGAAAAAAACCATGGAAAAAATGTATTAAAACTGGCTGCATTAAAAAAAGGAGTAATCAATTCTATAGAGCAGTTGCAAAAAGAAAAGTGAGGAGTCATTCCTTTAGAGGCATCAAAAAAAGAATATACAGGTTGCAAATCCCATGGCCCCCAAACCCCAAATAAAAAAAAAAAGAGCAGTGATCAACATTTCTGCCCAGAGAGTCATACGTAACAAGGTCTTGTCTATTGATGGGCGGGGGGGAAACCCCCCAAAACAACTTTAAACTTAAGCTTTTGAGTACCAGCAGCAAAAAAAACAAAAAAATACTCACCCAACGGGGAAAGGGAAAGGGAGGGGAAAGCCAGCCAGTGTCAGAGGCCCCACCCCATCACCCCGCGCCTAGTCGGTCACAGAGACAATAAAACCCCGAAAATTTTTGGGCCCGAACTATATTGGTCCGTTTTAGAAAAGCTCCCCATCCTCCCAAATTTTAAAATTTCACAAAAATCGTTGCACGAGTACAAGAATCCCCCCAGCCAAAAATTTTAGTATCTCTTTGAACCAATCCGTAATCGGGGGCAGATGGGGGAGGCCGACCCGGGGGATTACAGCCTTTTGCAGCATCAATAGGCAATTAGGGAACTTTTTTGGGAAGCGGTGGATCCATTATGTAGTAAAAAAGCAACGGGGCGGGGTGTTGTCAAGTTTCCCCCCTCTGCCCGGGGAAAAAATGTGCACATTTTACCCCAAAAAGACTGCGGGGACGAGCTTCCCCCCAATGTGAAAATGGACCCTACCCCATTTGACAGCGCCAGCAAGTACTAGTAACCGTGGTAAAGGGGTGTGTAGGGGACTTTACCGGGGGATAGAATTTTTAAAGTTAAGCTCCTAAATTTTTTAAACGATACCGTGGTTCTCAAAGTCAAGCAAAATGCCGTCCCATCTTCCTCCGAGAATTTCCCCGCGAGGCCCCCTCTCGACCCCCTTTTGATGAAAATTTTTGGAAGGTCATCTGTTAAGTAGAAAGCCATAAATCCTAGACAGTGCAGGGGGCAAGAGGGCCCCCCTGCAAGCACCGGGACTCAAATGGCGAGGGGGTTCGGTCAAAGATGGGGCCTCAAAGCAGAGAAAACACTATGCAGTTGTGTATTTGGAGCCTGCAAATTTCCAGTTTAGGTGGATGCCAAACCCCTGAATGTTTTGATCATCCCCTCCTCTGAAAACCCGTCCCAAATCACTGGAATCCCCTGCCCCCAAACCCCTAGTCCAATGGTAAAGGGGTTTCTGGTAAACCCGGGGTTTCCCCTGATTGGTGTGAGGGGGCCCCCCTTGCAATGATAGACTCGTGAAGGGTCGCTCTACAGGTGAGTATTGTGGTCTGCGGATGAGCGGGCACGATTGAGTAATTGTTTAGGCAAAAAAAATTGGAGGTAGCCCGGGAAGGGGTGCAAGGAAAGCCATACAGGGCCCAATTTGAACCCTAACTTGATCTTGAAGTGTGAAAGCCCTCATTATCCCACCGCTGCTGCTGCCGGTAATATCTAAGGAAATCTGGCAAGGAGAGCCTCCCCTCTTTTCCGAGGCCTCAGGATTGCTCTGGAGACCCCAGGGTGCTTCGTGCCCCAAAGAAGCGTGACAGTAATCTATTTTAAGACCTGAGGAAAGGCTTCGGGAGCACAACGGAAAAGCTTGAACAAATAGAGAAGCGGAAGAAAAAAGTTCATCTTTAATTTTGTTAAAACACCACCAGGAGAAGCCTTTTTTCCCCCCGGAAAGGTCTCCCTGAAAAATGTTAAAAAAAGGGGAGAAGTTGAATCAAATGTTTTTTAAATCCGCTGGGTGTGGATCCCCAGGTACTTTAATAGAGAAGTGGCCCAGGAGAAAGAAATCATTTTTCAGCAGGGGTACTTCCTAGGGGGGGGGGTGAGTTCAGAGTACACTCTTGACCATGTTGATCTTATGGTTACAAATTGTCCAAAGTTGTTTTGAACTGGAAATTGATGGGAAGGGAGTAGGGGCTCTGTGACATACAAAGGAGTCGTCAGCGAAAGTGAGATTTTCTTTTAACTCCACCGCAAACCCCTTTAAGATGCATTGGGACGGATATCCCGGAGAAGCCAACCCCTCGCCAAATACATATAGAAAAGGGGGAAAGGGGGGCCCCCGCCTGGTACCATTGAGGATGGAAAGAGGGGAGGAAAGAGAGCCGTTATCTCGGATCTGCGCCTGCGGGGAGTTGTACAATGCCAAGATCTTTGCAATAAATACCGGACCCAGTCCAAGATGTGAAAGTGCCTTAAAAAGGAAGGACCAGTCCACCCTGTCAAAAGCCTTCTCAGCATCTAAAGAGAGTAACATGCAGGGGATCTTGGACCGGTGCACATTATTGATCAGGGTGAGGGTCTTCAGGGTGTTGTCCCACGCCTCTCTCGCAGGTACAAACCCCACCTGGTCCAGATATATTAGAGTTCCTAGTAAGGGGCTTAACCGTGTCGCGATCAATTTTGCAAAGATCTTGGCATTCGTATTAATAAGCGAGATTGGCCTATAGCTCTGACACAGTGTCGGATCCTTTCCTTCCATAGGGATGACCGTGATATGGGCCTTAAGAAATTCTGGATCAAAGGGCGATTCACCCGACACTGTGTTAAAAGAGTTCAAGAGCGGGGGGGGCGAGTTCCTCCCTTAGAACTTTATAGAATTTAGCGGTGAAGCCATCTGGCCCCGGACACTTCCCTGCAGGGAGGGACGCTATAGCCGCTTTCAGTTCAGCCTGTGAGAAGGGCTCTTCCAGAGAGTTGAGGATATCAGCTGAAAGGGATGGAAGGGCCGTATTCTGCAAGTATCCTCACAAAGCGGTTAGGTGCTCCACCTGGTAACCGATCGTAGCCGGCTTAGGCAGATTGTATAGGTTGGAATAGTACTCCTGGAATACAGCCAATATGTCTTCAGTCAGATATTTCAATTGGCCTCCAGGAGTCTTAATCTGGGGGACAAACAGCGAAGCCCTCCTCTCCCGCAGCGCACGTGCCAGGTATCTGCCAGGCTTGTTGCTCCATTCGTAGAACCCAGCCTCCCTGACTTGACGGTACCACCTATGTTTCTTCTCCATTAGTGAGAGACCCTGAGGATTTATGGGATAGTTCTGCAGCACGAAGATCTCCCAGCAATGATTGGAGTTTGGCAGCCGCTTCACGTTTCAGCCGGGCTCCATGTTTTATTAGGGTGCCCCGTAGAACACATTTCAACGCCCCCCATTGAACCTGCTGAGTCGTAGAATCCTCACTATGGTTAGCCAGAAACTCCTGAACACCAGTCTGGAGGTCTGTCAGGCACAAGGCATCCTGCAGCAGAGACTCGTTCAGTTTCCAGGCAAACGGGGAGCGCTGAAAGTGTGGGAGATCTAGGACACAGTGTATCGGAGCGTGGTCAGAGTGGGTCATGACATCAATCTTTGCATCCACCGCAGAGGAGAGGAGGGAATGCTGTAAAAAGACAAAACCAATATGGCTGTATGACTGGTGGGGATTAGAGAAGAAAGAATAATCTCCCCCGGGGTTTGCATCAATCTCCACACATCTGACAGCTGCATTCCATGCATCAAGTGTCTAGATCTGTTAATTACGCGGAGGGGGACAGATGGGCGACCCATTGAGGTGTCAAGGCTAGGCTGGAGAACAAGGTTAAAGTCACCGCATAGAATTACTTGCCCCTGGGCAAAGCAGGTTAAATCATCCAAAGTTTTGGCTAAAAAAGAGATCTGATTCTGGTTAGGAACATATATGTTGGCTATAGTGTACATGTGTTCCTGCAGGCTGCATTTTAAGAAAATGGCTCTAGCTTCAGTATCAGTGTGGACGTCCAGCACTGTGAGAGGAAGGGATTTGTGGATCAAGATAGCCACTCCTTTTGTTTTTTGTGAGTGATTACTGCTATGGTACCAGGCAGGGTAATATTTGTTCTTAAGAACTCGGGCGTGATCTTGTAGAAGGTGTATCTCTTGGAGACATACTATATGAAACCTTGATTTATGTAACTGATATAGTATATGTGACCTCTTTTCAGGGGCATTAAAACCCTTAACGTTAAGGGACGTAACTTTAATGTGGTGCATTGTAGAAACTACGTAAGCATTCACCCCAGGCTCCGGTTGGCAGCATGGTCCACAGTAGCAGGCCGGACACCGACTGGCTGAGGGGTAGAAAAGGAAACACTAGGGGGAACAAAAAGCGAAAACAAAAAGGCCTATTGAGCATAGGCCACCAAAGTAAACTTAGCAGACTATTCGCTGCAAATGCCCAAAGAGAAACCACGGCCAAGAACGACAATGGGGGGTCCACATGACCATGTAGGAAGAGTAGGGCAAACATAAGCAATATGTTAATACACAGTTGAGCTCCAACCGGCAGGAAAGTTGGATATGGACTATCAGACAGCAGTAGAAAACATACAAGAAGGCAAAAGCAGCTCCAACACTACTTCTGAGGGTGTTACAGTCTGAATTGGTTAAGAGGACTGGCGTTTAACAAGGAAGTGAACTAAAGAAAGACACCAGAAGGACCTCAGAAGGGAGAAGAGGGACAAAGACCAGAGAAGGGACAGAAAAGAAAAAAAAGAGGGGCGGGGAAGAGGAAAGGGAGGAGGGGAGGAGGAGGGAAGATGGAGGGGGGGTGTAGAAAGAAAATCGGTGATAAAGCCACAGAAAATGGGCCTATCCAAGTGTAGGGGGGTCGCAAGATGAGACGACAAGCGAAGCACCGGACACCTTCAGTCCAGAAAAGTTCAACGGAGGGGGCCGGAATGTTGAATAGAATTCTCAGGCGTGTGCCGTCGCCGCACTGCTCGTTGGGTCTTTGGGGAAGTCGTTGAAAGCGGGCGGCGGGTAGCTTGTTGCTTGGATGGCGAGGGCAATACTGTTGAGTCTATAGCGGCCTCCCAATCAGGCAAAGCGACAGGAGGCAAGTCCAGGGCAGTGGTGAATATGGGGAGGTCTGTTGGGGATCGAAGTGTCAGCAGAGAGTCCCCTTGCTTGACTTGAAGGGCAAATGGGAAGCCCCAGCGATACTGGATTCAGCGGTCCTGTAGCATAGCAAGAAGGGGCTTGAGGGCTGAACGCATGTGCAGCGTCCGTCTTGATAGATCCGGATAAAGACTAATCTTGACGTTGTCGTCCATAGTCGTTTTCATAAGGCGAGCCTTTCGCAGGAGTTCCTCTTTGAGATTATAGTGATGGATAGTGTTGAGCGATTTTTATCGACAAAGTTTAAATCGGCAAGGTTTTTATGATGATATAAATTTTCAGATCATGCGACAATTAAGGTTAAAATCTGTGCCTCATCTATTAAGATCGCGCCATTTCGGCGCTTCCTGTCATTTTTCGGCCAGCAAAACAGATTAAGAATAGAGCAGGGGGAGAGTTGTGCACTCATGACTGGGAAAGTTATGGGGTTTTGGGTTGGCGGAAAAATCACAGACCCGATTACAAAGAACAGGTTTCCCGATCACCTTAGTGTCCTAGCATACACGAAAAATGGAGCCAAAAATTTTCTAAAAAATAAAAAATTTTTTTTCATTTTTAAACAACACTAAACACAAGACAAAAAATACATAGGAATATCTACAAAAAAAGGGGGGCAGAAAAGGCAAAAAATTGCCTGTAAGGGGGTGAATAACGTCTGGGTATAGGAATATAGGAAAAATTTGGGTTACAAAGTTTTGATAATAATTACAATACTGTACAGACCCCTTCCCCTTCCCCCATTAACCCAAAAATTTCTATCCTTATCCCCAATTTTTATCCTCCCAAAGCGAACAACAACAATGTACCAAAAAAAACCCCCCCAAAAAAAGTCTAGGGAAAAAAACAGGCAAAAAAAACAAAAGCACTAGAACTCAAAAACCCAAAAAGTATTTTACCCATCAATAAGAGAGGTCAGGGGGACAAGTGCCGTTCGTGTCCAGTCCTAAAGCGTTTCCCAATAGGCTTCCCAAAAGGACTAAAGTTCAATGCCAAGACCTTATATATAGATATGACTAATTACCTCAGGGTCTCTTAGCCTATAGCAAACGGCATTTATCGGCACCTGCCCGCACATCGGAGCCCCAGTCCCGCCCCCCCCCCGGCCGTCCGGCGGGAAAATGCATGACGCGAATGGCATTTTCCGGGCATGCGCAAACCAAAAGCCAATTGGCGAAACGGTTAGGATTGGGCCGACGGCACTTGTACCCTTACCCCTTATTAGATGGGTAAATACTCTTTGGTTTCTAGTTGCATATGCTTTTGTTTATTTGCACTGTTTGTTGCCTAGACCCCTTTTTGGGGGTAATTTTGGGTACATTTTCTGTTGTTCTGCTTTGGGGGATAGAATTTGGGTAAGGATATAATTATGGATTAATGTGGGAATGGACACGGGCTCAAAATATTGTAATTATTATCAAAACTTTGTAAGCCCCATTTTTACCTTAAATTTCCCTTATCCAGTACTTTTTACGATAATACACCCCTTACAGGCAATTGTTTGCCGTTTGTCCCCTTTTTTTTTTGTAGATATCCTCCTATTATGTTTGTCTATTGTGTTTAAGTTTTTTTTTTAAAAACTGAATAAAATTTTGTACTTTTTTAAGAAGGGCTCCATTTTTCTGTTAAAAAAGTGTATCATGGGATTTTTCTCTCCCTTTCAAGAGATGGTTTTTTTGGTGCCTTGTATATAGGATTTAGTTCTCCACGTCCAAGGAATAGGACGTGCGCTCTCCTGTGGGCCAAACAGTCGCGAAATTAGTCTATTTCGCACAAAAAACCTCTACAAACGGCCCCTTTTAATTTTGAAAAAAAAAATTTAAGTTTTATTTAGTTAGCAAAAAATTTTAAAGCAGCATCCACCGCTGTAAAGTCATGGGGGGAACGGGGGGGGTGGGGCGCGGGCGAACACAGACAAGCTCTATCTAAAAGAACAGGGGTAAAGTTCACCCAAACTTAGGTAACATGCACTGCAATACTTTTATTTTTAACAGATTTTTATTTAAATTTTTTCCTATATTGGGCACCGAACTTACAGGGGAAAACACATTTCAGTAACTCGGTCCTTTGAGGCAAAACTCCATTTTTTTCGAAAAAATTCAACAGGTGTTTCATTTCAATTAACCCATTCCACCCGTGGTATATCCACCTTGCAGTTAAATTACAATCCCGCAATCTTTTAGCAGCACAGGGGTTTTTTGTTTCCAAAAAAACCGTGACAACGAAAACAAACTACTGTTTTTGACTTTGCGCACCCAGCTTTTTCATTTACCACATCCACTAAATCAAAAAAGCAATCTTAGTCACCCAGGTGAATTGAAAGGTGCAAAAATCCGTGTATTATCGAAAACAAAACAGATACGTGTTTTTTGACTTTTGCCACCCAGCTTTTTTTCATTGATGAGCATCCACATAAACTTAAAACACAATTCTATAGTCCCCCCAAGGTAATTAAAAAGGGGCAAAAAATACCCTGTATTTACGAAAACATAACAGATCGTGTTTTTTGACTTTTGCCCATCCATATTTGTTGATAGACACCTTGCAGTTAAATTTGAACCCAGCAATTTTGTTTTTGTGTAAAGGATTTGAGAATAGCTGTATTTGCCGTCTTTTAATACGAGACTTTCCAGAAACTATTCCATAGCTTCTCAATTTTTATATTTCTGAACATGGAGTTAAATGCAGGTGGTAGCGAGCAAAGAGGGGGTTAGCACAATTGGAGGTAGAGGTACGAGATAAGGTGGCTCCCTTCCAGTGTCTGGCGCAACACACATGCCCAGCGGATCGTCAGTTGCAGGACCGTCAGTGCCTGTCCATCGCATGGTTCCAGGCCCTGTGAATCTAAGTACTCCGAACATCGTCGCCAATCTTGTCCTTCAGTGGTTTAATGCAACCTGCAACTAGCAGTCTTTACCTCCTTGTCCTCCCATTCATCACGGCCACAAACGTCGTCATCAGCATCATCAGCATCCGTCCAACATGAAGCAGCCCAAATGTCAACTCGTGTACCCACCACTGTGGATAATCCATTGACTGAAGACCTCTTTGATGACAAAATGCGGTTGGGTCAGAAGCATGTAAAAGAGATGAGATGAATTAGTCGTGCCTGACGCCCAGTTACTGATGTGCCATCGAGAGGAGGTGAAGGAAGCCCGTTCAATCGGTCAAAATCCCGGGCGGCGGCAATGCCCTTGCAAAAGTGCCCCTTGCTTTAAAGCCCGCAGCTTCTGATGCAGAAAGTCAGGACGAACCAATTGAGGTCACCTGTGTTGAAGTGATGATGATGATGACAGACATTGCGGATCCATCCTGTTTTTTTCGCAGAATTTGCTTGCGATCGCTCTCATGATCGAGGAGGAAGACGATGGGGTAGTGTCCAATACGTGTCCCGCCACAAAAAAAAAAGGTAGAGGGCGGGTCGCAGTAGTCCTCTGATATGAATCCAGCCAGCCACGGGTCAGTGCAAACTCCACTCCTCGTTTATCGCCGTCAAAAAGGTCCATGGAACCTCTCAGCCTTGCCTTTCCTTTGAGCAAGCCTCTGAAATTCACCCATGTCCATATGCCGCCCCGCCTTTGCCGTAAACCATAAGATAGATGGCCCCTAGAAACCCGTAAGTGGTAACCAACCATCAACATGTCTAGTCACATGCAACGAATGCACGATTTGAAAAGGAGGAAACACTTGGCCAAAAAAGGCCATACCGCGTCCGGGCCTCCAACCACTCTGTCACACACCTCTGTCTCCGCCTTCCTGCGCCACCACCATCGTTCCTCGAGCTGCCCATGTCACTCAGAGTCATGACCAGGGATCTAGCCACCGCTTCAGCCTCCACCGTCGCCCGAGTACCGACGCACACCATACCAGAGACCCATCTTAACCCCTTCTCCTTCCGCCAGTTTGACGACCTGCACGCCGTACAGCGGCCAGTCTAAGCAGCCAGCCTTCATTCTTTTCCAGGTTGGGAGCAGAAGAAAAACACTTAAAGCCCAAACCATGGGGCCCGGGATAGGGCGCGCGAGGGAAGCCTGCGAATGTCGGCTTGGCCAGGCTTTTGGGCCTTGGAAAGTGTTGCCTTTACCGTCTGTAGGACACAGATGGGTTTCCGCCACGTCATGGCCCTCGCCTGCCCCCATACCAGATGCCGAGCAGGAGCAATTTTTCTTCTTTGCCAGAAAAAGCCGTCCCTGCCCTGTCCGCCCCGTGCATCTAAAATTATCAAGCGCGTTTGTCCTCATCTGTGTCCGGAAAAGTCCATCTCACCACCGACACATGGGACTAGTAAGCACGGCCAAGCCGCTTAATAATACTCTCTGTGACAGCCTCACTGGGTGAGCTGGATGGATGTCTTGGAGGTGACAGTGGCTCTCAGGCTCGGCGCACCTCTTCCAAAAAACAAAAAAAAAAAAAACCGCAGGGATGGTGCAGGGGCTCTTTCCCCCCAAGGTCCTCTGGTGGCATCAAGTGCCCAGAGACACCAGGCCGTGGTTGAATTAATCTTCCTTGGAGACCCGTCCACACACTGTTTCAGAGCTGGGACGGTTTTCCGCAACGAGACCGAGCGCTGGCTGGTGACAAGGAACCGTTGTGCCATGGAGGCAAGGTGTTGTGTGCGATAAGCGGGCTAAAATCTCTGGCCCGCCCTTAAGATCGGTAGGCTGGAGCACATCCCTTGCCAGGCACATGACATGTAACTTGACGTCCCAGAAATTTCTAAACGAGCTACCCGGTCTGGACTGCCTGCTGAAGAAGCTCGAGGTCTGAGGTTCGCACTTCCGCCATTAGCACCCTGCTACGTCCCCCGCCTATCAGCGTAGCAGCATCATCTCGGGCCTCCCCGTCAACCGTCCTCATTGTTACGTGGCACACGCTGGAATTCTCCAACCCCCACATGCTTCCAGAGATGTGGAGTCAGCGCAATGCCATTACTCAGTACGAATTGACACTGGCCTGACAAGCAGCTTGTGGCGGACCTCCGTGGGTGTTGAGCCACGAGGGTGGAGTCAGGTGAAAGAGCTCTCACCATTCTTGGTTTTTTGCCAGTTTTGAAGAAGCCACCAAAATGTCAGTGCGACGATGCCCTTGTCAGCATGAGCATAGTGGTTTATCCTTAGTTCTGGAACGAGTCGTTGGACACTTCTGAAACAATTCAGGTCCCCGCCAGTGACGGAGGAGAGACGGACACAGATGCAGACACGAGCCTTTCTCTCCGTCAAATCCACAAGGCCCGACATTGTTTCTCAATTTATCGGTCTTCATTAGGCAGTGGTTCAGGGTCCAAGCTAGTGCAAGGCGCACCCCGCATTCAGCTCTCAGGTGCATCATCTGAGGCAAGCAGGGCTGTGTTGAAGCTGTGCCGAAGAAGCGGAGAGGAGGTAGGAGAAGGAGGTATTCCTAGACACCGATGTCCCTGCCTTGGAAAGAGGTTGGCTGAATTAAAGGCAGATGAGGAAGATAGTTTGGCTATTGCCCCTCAACCCCAGAGGCAAGGGACTAAAGGCTCCAACTCCTCACATGTGAGCTTGATGCTGCCATTACCCTCCAACATGATCCTCGAATTACGGCATCAAAATGTAACAACAGTTACTGGTGCCACCCTCCTGATTCCCGTTACAACACAAACTCAGCACATCCTGCCACCCACCCAAATAAAAAAAGAGAGTAAAATGCAGGAAATGGAGACCTTTGCGCTGATTGAACAACTGAGACATCTGTTGCGTCTGCATCACGTTTCTTCAAATTCACACTGTGGAACAAACTCCAGCGACGTGACATCAGTAGATGCCAAGTCACCGTAGCGCAGCACGGGCAGCAGCATGAAGGTGGCAGGAGCCTAATTGTGACTTCTGGCAATCTTTATTACCACTCTCACCAACGCATAATGCAATGCAGCCACAGATACAACACCCAGAGACCAAGCTTAAATCATGGTGCACGACTAATATGCGACTGCATCAAGCCAGAGTGTTTTTGTATGTGTTCCGGACACCAATAACTTCTGGGTATCCAAAATGGACGAATGGCCCGAGCTTGCTCGCCACGCCATAGTAGGTGTTGTCCTGCCCAGACAGCCAGCCATATCTAGCGGACCTTCAGCACACAGCCGGAGGAGTCCATGACAGACAAACGCATGCCTGCTTTCCACCAGATAATGGTGGAATCGTTTTGACTTTCATCAAGATAATCAAGGCATGGATCTCTGAATGATATGTCGAGGTCACCGATTAGTTTCCTGGGTCTACTTCACATTCCTCTCCAAACAGAATGTCCCGTTAAAAACTTATTTTTTAAATTATCATTCTTACTGCAATTTTTAAACTCACTTCCACGTTCCATTTTGCTTCGTTTTGCTGTGAGGAACTATAAAAGACACCAGGTTTCATGACAAAACCAAATTTCCATTTACTCACTTTCATATTTGAATTTTTCACATTGTCAATGGTTTTTGGGTCGTGTTGCCTCACATTTTTAATAGTGGCTGAGAAGTCTTTGTTATAATTTTTTTGGGTCCAGTTGCTGTAGATTACAGCAATAATCTGGGGTCCATTGGAACAGAAATGTTGCTTTTAAGTAGCATTCCTCCCCTCACAATTTTTTAACATGCTGAGAATCATATTTATAATTTTTTTGTGGGTCATGTTGCTGTGGAGATAAGCAATAATCAAGGTCCTTTAACAGAAATGTGCTTCTAGTGGCATTTCTCCTTCTCAATTTTTACAGTGGCTGAGAGTCATTTTTTTATAATTTTTGGGTCATGCTCGCTTTGAAATGCACAATACATACAGGTCCTAATCTAAAAAATGTTTTGTTTCTAATAACATTTGTTTCTTCAACAATTTGTCCAAAGAAGTGCTCATAGAGTCCATATGATTTGAATTTTGGGCATTTTGCAGTGACATGCAGCTATACTACAGTCCTTATTCTAAAAAATGTTGTTTCTAAACAGACATTTTGTTCTTCACAATAGTCAAGAGTGGCTCAAGGTGATGTGTGCTGTCAGAAACAGAATATGTAGACACTGTTAATGACACATATTGCAAAATGACTTTATTTGCAAGATCTTTAACATAGCAATCAATCCCTTTTATTGAGACAACCCATTAATACATTACAAAAAAGAGAAACAAAGACAGTGGATGTCCATCCGATTTTAAAATTCTGTTTTCTAGAATTAAACTAATAAAAGAAAAACTTGGCAGGTTCAAAATAGCTGTTAAAAAAATTCCTCTGAATTGTACAAGGGAGGAACAGAAAACTTGACAAGGAATTAGGTTATTCAGTAGGACATGGAGTATGGAGATCAACGGACATAGAACAAAGTACAGTGACCATTTCCTCCAGCACGTTGAAGTAAAATGAAGAAAAAGAATGCCAAGAAAAAAGGGCAACTGGGTGAACAGGATCGTTAACCACCAGTATTTCCAAGTTGAAGCGTCAATTGGTCTCACTCATACGGAGTGGGCAAGCGCTACCCATGTGAATTGACTGTGTACTGAGGAAGGCTGGAGTTCTCTACACTTCCGCGTTCCGCACTCTGCTTCAGCATGACAGTTTTTTCGTTGCTGCGTCATCAGGGCAATTTTAACCAGATGTGTTTAATAGATGACGGATGCCAGCCTGGGCTCTCAACTCGCACCCAGCTGTAACTCTCCGTCCCTGGGTCATGCGTGCACAGGACAGTTCTAGTCAATGTCCAGTTCAACTAAAAATGGTGGTTGAAAGACTCCATTTCCGGCACTTTGTAATCTGGGGTCAAGACAGGTTTTAATGGTCATAACTGTTGCCCAATGGGGGGGACAGGGACCAGCATATGTCCAGTTCAACTAAAAATGGTGGTTTGAAAGACTCCTTTTTCTGGCACTTTTTAATCTGTGGGTCAGACCGGTTTAATGGTCCATTCTGCGGTACATGGACATGATATAGTTAGTGTCCAGTTCAAACGAAAATGGGTTGAAAGACTTCTTTTTGCGGCACTTTTTTAAATCTGGGTGTTCATGCAGGTTTTGGGCTCATGCTGTGAGCCCAGACAGTATAGTCAATGTCCAGTGAAACAAAATGGTGGTTGAAAGACTCCTTTTTCCGCACTTTAGTAAATGTGGGTGTCATGCAGGTTTGGGCTCATGCTGTTTCCAGGACAGGTATAGTCAATGTCCAGTGAAACAAAAATGGTTTGGGTTGACAAGACTCCTTTTTCCGGCACTTTAAATCTGGGGGTTCCATGCAGGTTTGGGGCTCATGCTGCGATCCAGGACCGGGATATTCAATGTCCCAGGTTCAAAGTAAGATGATGGTTCAAATCATACTGCCCATTCTGCACTGATTTTAATTAGTGGGTGATTCAGTTTAAGTGTCATGCTGTGGTACAAGACAGGGATAGTGAATGGGTTGTGTTTTTTTTTACTGTGGCTTTTATAATCGAAGACGGGTGTTGCCTAACATGTAGCATTGTATCGCATTTGGAACCTGTTTTGGATGTTAATTTCAGCAATCTCCAAGCCTTGTTTGGGTGTAAAAATGAAGGTGTTTGTTGCTCTCACCATAGACTTTAATTGTCATCGCTCATAATCGACTGCCACTATCGACAAACCATATCGATTTGGTGGCCGACATTCGACTATCGATCGATGTCGATAGCCAACGTAATCGCTCAACACTAGTGATGGATCCTACATATAACATCCCTCGCTCGGGCCGGGTCTTGACTTTGTGAGCGGCAGGGCTCTGTGGGCACGATCAAATTTGATATGTGTCCTCGGGCCTTCCCAATACTCGATTAAAGATTTTGGTCAATGTAGGAATAAGTTCAGAGGTACGGACTTCCTCAGGCAAGCCCCGCAGCCTATACAATTACGGCCCAGTTGCGGTTCCCTAGGTCGTCCAGCTGGGTTGCTAGTTGGTTAGTACGTTCAACTTGAGAAGCTAAGGAATCTGTAAGGTTAGAGATTGAGATGATTGCAGAGTCCTGTATTTTACCTCTAATGTGTTTGAAATATTTTCCTGTAACTCAGTAACTGCGATTGAACTGGTTGCAGATCCCATCCCCATGCTTGCCACAGATCCTGACCCAGCTGCCGCATATCAGATTTTGATGGCAGGAGCGACAACTAGGCCTGTAACTCTGGGTGAGCCGCAAGGGCTTGGTGAGCGTCTCAGGTGGCTGGTAGTTAGCGCGCCGACTGGGGATTCCAGTTGGGGGAAGAAAGAAATAGGCACCCGACTGATTCATAATCGCTAGAATGAATGTCTGCATGAATGTTTCTTCTCCATGTTGGTGTCCCCGGGTGTGATGCCCAGCTGAGAGGGCAGAGACCGGTTTATTTTAGGCCTGTCACGGATGATGGTTCCGGAGGCGGATAATTGAGACAAGGATCCAAATCCCCTACGCCTTCAAACCGCGTGTCTGCAGTAAAAACGAGGCCGACTACTTTGGAAGAAGGCCGTGAAGTTTGGAGTGTTTTTCAGGCCTGCATTCGCCGGGTACTGAGAGTGCTGGGAATCAAGAACTTCCTGTGACTGGTGGGGATGGATGGGCTGGATGTCAGCAGCTGCCGAGGCTGGACTAAGTGCCTTTGTCAGGCATGGCTATTCCTACGTGCCTCGTTCAGTACGAAGCACCTGGGGGGGAGCCTCGTTTCCCCCCCCCCCCATAAATGAGTCCTGAGGCTGGGCTCTTCAAAGCCCAAGAAGAGAGACCACCGTCCACTGAGCTCTGGTGCGGCTCCCCATGATGTAACAAGCACATGGGGTAGATTCAATCTCCAAGTTGGAGTCTGATGGGGAGCTCTCTGCTGCCAAGCTTATTGAACTGTCCATCTCTGAGGCCTGGTCCTTGCCCCTGGTCCCTGTGGCTGGCCCCTCATACAACCAGCCTGATAGACTGGGCATGTATGTTTCATAAGGTGCTGCACAGTGCGTGGAGGCTGCTGTGGCTGCATTGGGCTCCCCTGGGATCTCGCTGGAGATGAATTGCCACGTGCTGCGGCGTCTGTGGAATGGCGGCTCCTTCCCCTTCACATCTTAAAATGCGCTGACCTCTGCTGGCATTGGAGTCGGGCGCTGCCTTGCGCGCACAGGCTTCTCAGCGCCACTTCAGGGCTCCCCGAGATCAGGACCCCGTCTGATGCCGTCGGATCGGCCCGCTGTGAGCAACGGGGATTGCTAGCAGGGATTCCCCTCGGTGCTTCGTAGGGCGGTAAGCACCCGTTACCTTGAGCTCTCTGCTCCTGGTCACAGTCGGCGTCTCCCGTCTCTGGAGCTCTGCATGCACCGGAGGTTTGCAGCGTGGGCGCTGGATCTGCGGCTCATTCTCACAATGGCCGCAGTGATCATTCTGTGCCCCGTCAGAGAACCGGTAAGCGCCGTCTTCCCACAGAGCAGGTGAGTCTGGAAGATGGCGCCAGCGGCGAGGTAAGCCAGAGGGAGGCCCTCACCGTCTAAGTCCTGGAGAGGGGAGAAGAAGTTGGAAGGGGATGCCCCCCCAGGGAGGGGTCTTTGGCATTTTGGTGCTCGTTTTGGCATCGGGACCATTTTTAGGCCCATCCTCGTCGCTGTTTATAGGTTCCTCCCGGGGAGCTCTATCCTGTACGACGTCTCCTTCCATGCTGGCCACGCCCCCCAAAATGCCCTTTTTTTATTTTTTCCCCTTTTTTAACAATGGTAAAAAAGCCAGTGGGATTTAGTTTTAATCACCTATACTATTAGTTATGGGGAAATCATTTTGCTAAATTTCCCCAGAGTATATTTAAAGCCTGCCTTTTGGCTTCTAATCACTTTTGATAAAAACTGCCCCAGTCTATGTCCTTATTGCATCCCTCATGGGGGAAAAAATATGCCCTTTTAAATTAAAAACCCCCCCCCCCCCCCTTGCTTTACTTTTTCCAGTTTACATAAAATGAATTAAAATTGTGGTCGCTGTTAAAAAGTTTTTTCAGAACGGGACCACTAACAATTTTTCTCTTTGTTAAAAATGACCAAATACAACAGGCCCACTTCTAGGGGTTCCCCACAAACTCCCCCCATATAAATATCCTCTAACTTTGAGAACTTCTTTCCCCTTTTTTCATTTGTGCAGAACCGTGACTCCAGTTAATGCCTCGGTAATTAAAGTCAACCATTATTTCCACTGTACCAGCCTGTGCTGCCCGCACCATTTGATTATGCACCTGTTCTTCTACAGCTTCTCCTCAGTGATGTCTGGGAGTCTATAGATTACGCCAAAAATTATTTATTCTGCATTAACCCCACCTTCTATTTCCACCCATAATGTTTCCCCACATTTTTAACACTTCCCCCCTATTTCCCTTTCACTTTTGCCTTCATATCACTCCATACATACAGACACATTTTCCCTCCCCTCATTTTGTTCTCCCCTTCAAAAAATAGATTAAAACCTAGAAATTTGCCAGCCCAATCATGCCACCTGTTCAGCATACCAACAACTTTCAATATGCTCCTCTAAAACTAGCGCCTAAAATTTCCCCCATTTGCTTACTAGATTTTTTGGGTATTTGTGAATAGACATTTTAATTCCCTTCCTTTTTTACACTTTCCTCAACGGTTTGGAAATTGTATCTAAATTTTCTTTTAGACGGCTGGGTCAAATTCCCCCGTTCAGTGACAGCGGGGGATAAATTACCTGTTCAGCTGACAGCATGGAATTATAAATCTCCCCTTCTAGGGCAGGGATTATACTTTACACTCTAGTAACGCATGTGATTATTATTACATAGTTAATAGTTAAAAATGAGTTACGAAATTGGAGCACCTATATCTTCAATAGGGTTTTTGCAACATAATGACCCCTTTATCCACTGTGCTAGTCCCCCCCCCACAGCCACTTCTCCACCCCGACTAGTCCCCACCCAAAACCTATCTACCCCTTCATTTTCTAGTTGACCCCTCTCTCCTCACCCCCTATTTAAATACTCCTGCACCCCCTTTTAAATTCTCTCCCCCGCACAGAACCGCCCTTCCTATAGGTGCAATTTTTTCTGAGAAACCCATTTTACCCCAAAAAAAAAACAGGGCCGTGCTCTAAGAACCCCAAAAACCCCCCGTCCCACACCAAACTTCACCATGCATTTTTTAAATCCCCGAGCTCCCGCTGTTTTCCCCGATCGAAAGGGCAGATTCCAGAAACACAACCTTGGGGGTCTTTCCCTTCAGCTTTTAGCCTAGTTCTTTAAAATGATTCTTTAGGATACTCCACCCTTCCCTTATTCTGTCATTGGTTACAACATGGGGCCACAAAGCTGGGTCATCGCCCCCCCTCCCGTAAAATTTTTCCACCTGATCCACCATATGCCGAACCCTGGCCCAGGGGAAGAAAACCCCTTCAATTTAGGGGGTCCTGCGACAAATTTTTTCTATCTGTCCTTTCCCGATTATAGAATCTCCTGAACCAGGGGCGTTGCTAGGGCCTAAAAAAAAACCGGGCTCGGGGCCCCTTTTTGTGTTTCCCGCCTTATTTTGAACTGGGATGTTTTTTTTCAGAGAAAACCCTTTTTCCTGTCACTAATTTTTTTGCCATCCCACACAGATCCCCCCATCTCCCGCATCACTGTACAGTAAAATCCCCAAGACAAATTCTTTTTCAGAACTTCTCACCTTCATATGACAATCCCCTAAACAGTCACCAAAAAATCCCCGATACAGGAGCAAATTACCAGACAAGTGATTGTGACTAAAAACCTCCTACAAAACAAACCCAAAACGTTATACTTTTTGGGTCAAATAATTGCCCAAAACCCTGACCGAACCACCCCAATGTACTACCACTGACACAGGCTCTGATTAATTAAAACCCCCGCCATACAGGGCCCGTAGTGGAATACTAGTTGTACGTAGACTCCCCAGACATAAAGTATTTCCCTGCTGAACTTTTAGTAACCCCACCGGGGACCTTTTCTGATAGCTCGTTCACTTTCCCTTTTTTTCCCACCGGTTCACACCTTCATGCTGATTGCTCCCGGCCAAACTCTCCCTGAGGATTTGGACACAAATATCTAGAATCCACAATTTCCAGCAACTCCTTTTAAATTTTTGGTATAGCGTCCCCCCCAGTTTGGTTTTATGGGGCCTGAAGCAGTATATGGGGCCACAGCAGGTATATGGGGCCACAGGCAGGTAAGGGGGCCCAGGGAGTAATGGGGGGGGACGAGGCAGAATATAGGGGCACTGAGCAGAATATAGGAGCACAGGCAGGTAAATAGGGGCACTGAGGCAGTTATAGGGAAGGGCAGTATAAGGGGGGGACGGCAGTATAGGGGGGGACAGGCAGTATTGGGGCCACAGGGAGGATATAGGGTCATTGAGGCGTATATGGGACCACAGGGGTATATGGGGGCATGAGGCAGTAATAGGGGCACAGGGTATATGGGGCCAAAAGGGGTATATAGGGGGGACAGGCGTATATGGGGCCACAGGCAGGTAAAGGGTATTGAGGCATATATTGGGCACTGAGGGAGTATAGGGGGCCCCAACAGGGGATAAAGGCCCGAGGCAGTAATGGGGCAATTAGGCAATATGGGGGGCCCCAGGGAGGTAATGGGGGGACAGGGAGGTATATGGGGGGCAAGGGGAGGGTTATAGGGGAACAGGCAGTATATAGGGGCACAGGCATCATATGGGGGCCCCAGGGAGGGATATGGGGGCCACAGGCAGGGATATGGGGGCCACAGGCATTAAAAGGGGGCCCCGGCAGTATATGGGGGTCACAAGCGTATAGGGGGGCCCCAGGGATAAAAAAAGGGCACAGGGCGCATATGAGGGCCACAGGGAGGATTATGGGGGCCGGGATATTAGGGGGGCCCAACAGGGATACGGGGGCCCCAGGAGGCATTTTAGGGGCCAGGCACATTATAGGGACGGCGGGATATGGGGGCCCCCAGGCAGGGATTTTAGGGCAAGGGAGTAATAAGGGCACTGAGGCAGGTAAAGCATAAAAAATAACAATTAATACTCACCTTAACTCCCCCGGCGAGCGGCTCCGTCCTCTTCACCCCCGCTCCTCCCACTCCTCGGGCGCACGGCCCAGACGCGCTGTGCGCCCCGGGGCAGGGAGCGTCGCGTGCTGATGTCATCGCGACCTGCCGGGTGAGGCGCACGGGGCTGCGGGGGGGTCAGCGCTGTAGGACCCGGCAGCCCGGTGTAGGACCCGGGTCCACACTGCTGCGGGCAGGGGGCGCCGCTCCTGCCCCGAAAGCCCCAAAACTGTGGTGGTCCCGCGGGGGCACATGCAGCTGAAGAGCCCGTCGGGCTCCAGGCCCAGCGCAGAGGGCCCGGACCCGGGGAAATTGGGCCAGGGGGTTTTATTCGGGGCCCAGCCCCGAATAAAACAGCCCAGGACGCCCCCCCCCTGAACTACTATTGTCTTTTCCCACCTGCTTCCCTCCCCCCCCGACTATAGTTGGGCTTCTCTTCCCTTTCAAGGAAGAGCCTTGTCCCCTAGGGCTGCCATTTTTGAGGGTGATTCCCCAGCATTATCACCCAACTTGGCAATTTTGCTAGGAATCTCTGGAGGAAAAGTGGTCTTCCTTTTTCTAATATAACTAGAACTCCCCCTACCTTAACCCAGCTCCTCCTGCTGATCTAATGCTCCACCCTCAACATTTAGCCCATTAACTGTTTGTTCAGTGAGAAGCAAACTCCTCTATTCATTGGCAATTGCCCTCAGTGTTGCATTTTGCTCTTCTAGATCTAAAATGGGAGCTACCAGTGTAGCAACATGCTCAAATCTGCCACAGCGGTATTTACCCTGGACCTCCTGCTCCAGTAGTGCATACATATGGCAGGTTGTGCACTGGTGAAAATTGTCAGTTATGCTGTCCTTTATCCTGGTGCAACAGCAATGAAGATTTATAAAAGACTATACTTGACTTTTTGATCACCTTTTAATATGTTTTTTGTGAGTCAAGATGAAGAAAGCACTGCAAATCTATCTTTTACAGCACTGTACTGTTATGTGTGAGGGAACTGTCAGTCACCAGGGTGGTAACATCATAGACTGCCCGGAAGCCTAACAGGGAAGCCATCAGGAGCCCACAATTGTGCCGCACAGAGTCAGCTGTAATGTACAGCTGACTGTGTGCACCGAATTTACAGGCTCCGCTTGTGAGCCTAAAAAGTGTCCTGAATGTTGGAATGCAGAAAGGGGTTAAAGCACAACTGCCGATTATTCACAGGTTTAAACATTTTACAAAAATAGGTGAATCAGCTGTGAGGGGGCAGGAGTAGCTGCAAGTGGGTGGGACTAGCTGCGGGTGGGCAGGCCTTATATCTGTTCATGAAGGAACTGGACTCCTCTCTGGCAGAACAGGCTGCAAACTGCCATATTTGAGCATTAAATGCTCTTACACTACTGCATCTTACAGAATCAGTTACACAGCGAGAAAACAGCAGGTCTGTCTATAGTTTGTGCTGTCCTCAGCAAGGGGGGCATAACCTATGTGATAGGTTCTATTTAAAGGGCTAACAGTGATAAAACCTTGTGAAATAAAAAAAATGCACATGTGGCATCTTGAGCGCATGTAAAAAAGACAGACCATCATGTCAGTTACATCTGCTTTATTCCTTTATTGGCACCATTACTGAAAATTGTGCTCCTCAGGGTTATAACATGTTATTTTTTGCTCACATCGGGAAAAGGAGAGTCGAGTTGACGTTTCTCCACTTCATGAATTTCTCTCTTTTCCTCCCTCTCATTAGCCTCGTCGTCATCCGGTCTTTTCCTGTGTTAGGAGACAATAAATATTTTGCTGAACTTTATGCTTATTGTCCTCCATCAGAAATGGCGATGCTTATGTTCCCGGTGTGTCAATATTCATTAAAAAAAATCCTAGATTAACTCTGGTGCTGTGCACATTAAGTAATACCCAGAATTTTGTGATACTGTGATTGTAGCTTTTGTAAAAAAAAGTTATATTTGTGTATACACTGCCCCCTTTAAGGGATTTTGCCACAAAGTATAATTGATGTGGGAATCTTGCAAGTTAAATAATAAACATTGTCACCGTTCATCATTATTAAAAATTCTGCACCGTTTTTGTTTCAGCTGCTCCCTTAGTGATCCATTGTTTACAGCTCACCTCCAGGGGATACGACCAGGGCTGAGAGCTCCTCACTCCTGGCCACACATGCTCAGACATCACCTCTCCTCTCAGGCAGCTACTGAGTGTTCAACCCCAGGTGCTATCATTGTTCTCCCATCCTCTGTACTGCTTAGTAATAGTCAAACAGTGCAAGTAAATAAAAAGAAACCTTAATGAGGTATGTGCATTGATAAAGAGAAAAAAAATCTTGATTCCTGCAGAGATTTGAACCCAGGACCCTTGTGCTGTGAGGCAAAAACTTTACCTCTGAGCTACATAGTAGCTACTCACAGCTCTATACATAAACAAACGTTTCTTTGATTAGAGTGAAGAAAGGCATGTCGATGTCATCCTGCTGGGTCACATGATAGGCAATTCAAACAAATCACACACTCCCCCTTCTGAGCACACAGGAGCTGGAAAGGCTGGTACAGGTGGTATGAAAAGTTGTGGAAAAACCCTTTAAGTCCCAAGTATTTACAACTCATATAAGGCTTCTTGTATTTACAGCCCCCCCCCCATATATATATACACTGCCTCCTATATCCTCAGGCTCTCATATAAACTGCTCGGTAAAGGTTCCCTTTATATACAGCCCTCGTGCATACACTTCCCCCTATATCCTCAGCCCCCTTTATATACAACCTCCCATATACACAGCTCAGTATAAGACTCCCTTTATCTACAACCCTCAGTGCATACACTGCCCGCTTGTCTTCAGCCCCCATATCTTCAGCCCTTCATGTATACAGCAATTGCCCTGTGTCTGCAGGAGGTGAGACCATATCTTGTATCCTACATTACCCAGGCTTTTTGTGTGTGGCATCTTCCTGCCTTGTGTGATGGAGCCCTCAGTCTATAGGAGCCGGTGTGGGTGTCCTGGGCCAAACACTGTGCAGGAACTGGAAGTTCCAGTGTGGCGAGAGGTACCGGGGGCCTGGAAACATGGAGAGGGGACTGTGTATGACCTACATAAAGCTGGCGCTTCTGCTTGTCTCTACTGCTACCTCTCAGCCCCCATTGGATGGACACACCTACTTAGGGCAGGACCCCATCAAGCCAGACCTTCACTGGCCGCCCACTAGGTCACTGTGTGTTCATGAGGAAGGCAGAAGAGGGAGAACCAGTGGGGAGGGACTCGTTCTGCCGCTGCGCCGCTCGGACTGTGAAGATAAGTGGCAAGATGAACGGACATCTATCCCGGCTGCGATCGGAGATATCTAGAACATGCGCCACAGGGGATTCATTGAATTCTGGGGGGGACAGTCCCGATACGCCTGATTTTCCACGAGATGGGCCAATTAATGGCCACCTAAACTTGTCTATGGGTGGCACCTTTGATTCATGGTTAGTTGGTGCTGTCATCACTGTCTTACATTGCAAATCAATACATATTGTCTATATACTCATTTTTGGGGGACAGGAATGAGGATGAATACGCCAGAAATTGGCATAATTTTCAGCCGTAACAGATAGACGCAGCCTGTTCGCATAGGTTTTAAAGTGAATCTGTCGTCATTGTTTCTTTTTTTTTTTTTTTTTGGTGGGGAGGGTGGGGAGGGGGGGGGCTGAAATGGGTTTTCATTGGAATATGGTTAAGAATTTTGGCCTTTTTTTTTATTTATATTTTGTTGGTTAGTGGGTAAGTAATAAAAATTAATTACAAAAATTGTACTATCTTCCTATTTTGGCCTAGCAGGAGGGAGCTAACCCTAGAAAATCTAGGTATAAAGCCTTGTAACAATTGCTGGGGAAACAGCATGTAAACCAATGCTGTAAATGTGGGATGATCCTTTCTGCAGGTGAATATCATCTCCACCCTTCCCTCCTCATCTCTTGGTCTGGTGTGAGAAAGGGGGGGAGGTATTTAGTCCAACCCTACTCCATTTTGTCGTGGCAAACAAATAAGGTCACTTAATGATCGTGTTCATAGTAGTTTGTTTCACTGTAGTGGACATCAAATCTATTGGACAGCAGCAGTTCCCTCCAGTCATGTCCGTCGTTCCCCCTGATACACATCATTCTTCTTTAGTTCTCCGGTCATGTACGTCGGTCCCCTTGACTTTATTGGGTCCAGCTTTTAGTTATAGTGTCATGTACATCGTTCCCTTTATGACATAGTCGTTCCTCTTTAGTTTCCTCCTTGTCACTGTAACATCGTCTCACTTATGACATACGGCGTGTCCTCTTTAGTTACTTTGTCTCATGTTACGTTCGTGCCCTCTGACATACATCGGTCTCTTTAGTTCTATGTCATGTACGTCGTTCCCATATGGGAAAACGTCGTTCATCTTTAGTTTCCTCTCTGTGCTTGTTCGTCGTTCCCCTCTGACCTACATAATTTCCGCTTTTGTTTCCTCCTGTCCATGTACGTATTCCCCTCTGTTAAATCGTTCCGCGTTAGTATCCGTAATGTACATGTTCGTCGATTTCCCTTATGACGACGTGTTCCTCTTTAGTTCTCCTCATGTCGTTGTACGTCGTTCCCTCTGCATACATATTTTCCTCTTTATGTTCCTCCTGTCATGTACGTCATTCCCTTCTGAATTACTTCGTTTCTTTATTGACTGCCTGTCATGTACGTCATTCCTTATGGACATAGTCGTTCCTACTTTAGTTCCTCATGTCATGTACGTCAGATTCCCTTAATGACCATTCATCGTTTCCTCTTTTGTTCCTCCTTGTCATGTACGTCATTACCACCTTTGGACAGTTACTTCGTTCCTCTTTAGGTCCTACTTTATGTTAGTCGTTCCCGTATTGACATACGTCGTTCCTCTTTTGTTCCTCGCTGTCAATGTATCGTCGTTCCCTTATGACATTAGTCGTTCCTCTTTAGTTCCTCTGTCTTGTGTACGTTGTTTCATAATGAATACTTAGTTCTCCATTAGTACCTCTCGTCTATGTACGTCGTTTCCTATATGACATTCGTCATTCTCTTTAGTTACTCCTGTCATGTACATTGTTTCCTTATGACAATACGTCCTTTCCCTTAGTTCCTCCTGGGCATGTACGTGTTCCCCTCTGATATACGTTGTTCTCTTTAGTCCTCAGGGTAATGTACGTCCGTTTCCTTATGACATACGTCGTTCCCATGTTGGTGTTCCGGTCTTCCTACGTTCGTTCCCCTCTGATATACGTCGTTCTCTTTTGTTCCTCTCTGTCATAGACAGTCGTTCCCCTCTGTCTGTCGTCGTTCCCCTTTAGTTTCCTTCTCGTATGTACGTCGTTCCCTTATGATTTACGTCGTTCCTCTTTAGTTTGCCTACTGTGAATAAATTGTTTCCCCTCCGATTTACATCGTTCCGCTTTAGTTTTCCTCCTGTCAATATTACGTCCTTCCTCTAATAGTGTCCTCATGTCATGTAATTCGTTCCACCTGATTACACATGCGTTCCACTCTGATTTTCTTCTATAGAGGAGTGAAGTACATCACAGGGAAAGCAATGTATATAGAACACAAGGAGACTCTAGGGTACTCCTTAGTCTCTCTAGTTATTTCTCCATTGTCCCCACTCTCCGATTACACATGTTTCCCCCTCACCAGTTCCACATGGTCACCCCCTCCACAGTTAAATACCCTCACCTCCCCCTCCGTTATCAGGCTAATCCCCACCCCAACCACACAGGTCTAGAGGTTAATCCCCCACCACCACATGTTAGTAGGTTATCCCACCCACAGTATAGTGGTAATCCCACCCACCATCAGGTATAGAGGCTAATCAACCACCACACATGTATAGCAGGATAATCCCCCACCACCACATATGTATTAGGGGTTCATCCCCCACCCCCCAGGTATAGAGGCTAATCTCCCCACACAGGTTTAAGTTGGCTTAATCCCCCCTCACACATGTATAGAGGCAAAATCTGCAGCAAAGAGTTTAGGCGGCACATAATCCGCATTGAGGAAAGAATAGAAATAGAGTTTAGAAACGGAGCGTTTTTTAGCTGTAAAATTTCGCGGCGTATGGTGTTTTGCGTCAAAAACCACTAGCGTACTGAGTTTAGCGGCTAATAAATCTGAAAAGAAAGGAGTGTATCTGTCAAAGCAGCAATTGATACAGAGAGTAGGGTCAAAATCTGCAGCGAACGGATTTAAGCGGGCCAACTATCTGACAGCGTACCGGTGTTTTGCGTCACAAAATCTGCAGCGAAACGGAGGTTTTCAGGTTCAAAATCTGTCGGCGAAAACGGTGTTTAGCGTCAAAATCGGCGGCGAAACGGAGTGTGAGCGTCATAAAATCGGCATGGCGAAACGAGTGTTAGCGTCAATATTTCTGCTGGAGAAATATCGGTGTTTTGCGGCAATTTCCGAGGTGAAAACTGAGGTTTAGCGTCTTCAATGCGGCGTAACTAGTTTAGCGTCATAGAAATTCTGTATCGTTAGTTGCGATAGGTGCAGCATCAGATAGCGAGTGATACTTTATTAGCACCAAATATCCTTAAAGAAATGAATTTTTTTGGTCAGAAGCGAGAAATTTTATTCGTGTCAAAAATCTGGAAAATAAAAGGGATTTTAGCGAAAAAAAGTAAAAAAATACACTTTTCTGCGACAAAATTCCATTTTATAAAAACAACGCGGCTGTTTTAACGTCAGAAAGACGAGAGGACTAATATTAGCAGAAAATCTAGGAAATTGTGCGCAAAAAAACGTTTGTGACAAAAGACACAATCACTTTGGAACGAGAAATCGCATACACCTGTCAGCCTCTTCTCTGGCAGCCCTGCTGGGAGCACAGAGGATCTGGACATTTCAGATACTGCTCCTTGGCCGGCCACAAATGTCATGATCTGCACTGGCTCCCTGCAGACAATAGGAGCATGCTGTGCTCTCAGCAGGGGGGGCTCTCACTGATAAGTTAACCAGAAGGGACTCATTTGCAGTCTTTCTTACCTGCAGTTATACTTTATGGTCAGCTTCCTGAGTGGTGTGCATTGAGGATCAAAAGGAGCAGAGAACTATCTCTGATGGAGGGGTAAGGGGGCTTTCACACAGGAATCATCATAGCCTCTCTGCTTATATCAGTCTCACTATATCTAAATTACTGCTAAAAAGTGGACTAAAAAGTAAGATAGAATACAACACACATTACTGCAAAAAAAAAAATCTGCAACACTCCACTTTAAAAGTCTCTAGTGTGCCAATTATCAGGCGCGATTCGAGCGCCGCAGGACTTTTTAATGCGCCCTTATTTTGGGGGGCGTGCGGGAGGCGTGGCACACTACAACCGTATGAAGCTATAGATTTATAGCTTCACTATGGCATTTTTTGGCGCATTACTACGGGCCAGGTAAACCACTTTCAAAGTTGTATACCTGACCCAGAAATGTCGTACCAGAGCTAAAATGTGCCTGATTTAAGCCCCGCAGTAGACAGGGTTCATACATTCAGGCGCATTCTATGCTATTATTGTGTGCATTAAAATTGGCGTTTACATATAGCTTATCATTACATACTATTTGTGGCCCTTTATTCTTTCTGCTTTGAAATGACATTGGACTCTTTTTAGAGGCGCGATCTGATGCAATGGTGATAATTAGCAGGTGACAATACAGGGGATGGAGAGTAGGGTCAGTATATAAGGAAAGGAGTGGGATATTTGTAGATGAGCGCTGCTTTCTGGGACTGAAGATAAGAAAACATATTCTTATACTGGACCCAAACTGTAGTATACAGCCACCAGGTCGCAGATCGGGAAGCTGTCAATCTCGCTGCCAAGCTTATGGGGGTCATTTTTTCGTTATTCTTGGTGCTACTTAGGGAATATGTTATTTATTCTGTGTTTTGTGACTGCACCAAATTGGGTGAGACTTTTGCATGATTATACTATATAACATATTGTGTACTTCAAGGAATAAGTCCTGTGACCAGAAATAGATCTTGAGGAATGACATGTATGTGGTTTAAAAATTGCAGGAGGACTTATTTGTTTCAATATTATATCATAGTAAAAATTATAGAAAATGTACAAAAAAATTATTTTTGTGCAAAGTGAACCTTTGGACTCATTTCATACTACAATGTCCTAGCTCATTAAGCTGCCCCCCAATAGCATGCACTTCTCTATTTAGGAAGCCTTCTGTGGTTGTAACTCCTCCTCTGCGTTGCCATTTATCATTATCATGGTCATCACAATATATACGGGGCATGTCTATTATGACTTATGTTCGTCTTTTATTATTGTGTGATTTGCTGGTCTGTAATATGCCGTCAGCGGTTCATCTTGCACAAGGATGATTTTTTAAAGTATCTTTAGGAACTGTCCTTTTTATGATGTTGTATTGGAATTAATGTTTTAAGGCTTTTACATTTTATTATACAAAGGAAGTGATTCTCATGGGAAGGATTATTATTTGATGGAATTGTATGGAGGGACCAAGCAGTGTCCAGGGGCGTGCCGTTGGGTCCCAAAATAATCGGGGCCGGGCCCCTTGTGTGTAAGTTTTTTCTACTATTGGGCTGGGTGCGAACATTCGGCATTTTCACACTTGTACACGGCGGATTTATTTTTACGAGGAGAAGAAAATCTGTGGAACAGCGGCGTACATCTATCTCACTGATATTTATTCTCCGCGGAACAGGAGATCGTGGTTCTCAGTGAGAGCTATAAATTACCATAATGTTGGCTCGTATGTCAGGCGCAATAACGCGACGAAGTACGGACAGACATTACGTCTTGTGAACATTTTACACAGTGTATTTGTGGGCATTAAATCTGTGCCTGTAATGTGCCGCACAAAAGTGGCCGACCTGACTGGGTGCAGTGGTCATTCCACTAACATTTACATCAATATTTGGAACTCTGTTCCTGACAATGGTGATGTAAGTAGAGGCAATGGTTAAACCCACTCTGCACCCAGTCAGAACTATTTCATGCCACAGCGGGTGCATCCCCCATTCGGAAGCATAAGACATGTCAGTTAGAAGACTCGGACGGAGACGCTTCGTGGAACTGTCGGGGACAAGGTAAGTATGTGTTATTTTTTATTTTACTAGGGGCCCACCGTGTTCATCTTACGTAATAATTTATTTCTTTATGAGGGTGGACAACTTCTTTTAGAACTCATTACACTATTATGTTGACTGCAAGCAGCCACGATTCACTGACTTAATATCCTATGATATTACTGTTGATTAATTAAGCACTTTTTTGTAACTCCCTGTAACGGACCGCCCGCGACTTTAGACATCGGTGAGTGGCGGGGTCGAATGCGTCTGCATCGGACGTCTTTAGACAGGGTTACTACATCAGCCCTGATCCGACAGAGCTCTCCTGCGAGCACCGGGTAGCGGAGGGAAGAACCCCGCAACACGGTGGGTTTTTGCTTGAAACCCTTGATTGCGGCGAGGTTTTGTGCGTTTAACGCAGCCAATCAAAGGGATCCCCTGCCGGTCGGGTGATTCGGAACACCCGGGTCACCCGACCGAGCTCGTGGAAACTAGGCTGCACGTCATGCCTACTGGGGACCTTAGAGTGGCCCCAGGGCTGTCTGTGTATGTAGCCAGGACTAGACGCACTTTGTGCTTGTCTAATCACTGCCATATGTTAGACTTGGACACAGATTAAGATATGTATTAGCATATATGAAAATGTGAATTACCATTACTAAGTGTAAAACAATAAAAAAAAAATTAAAATGTTTAGAACAGTTCTACTCTCAGGAGAGTAAAAAAAAAGGGTAAAAAAATTTTAAAACATTTTAAAAAAGTGTAAAAAAAAAAAGAATAAAAAATAAATAATGAAGAAATAATAATAAATATTTTAAATAAAAAATATAATTGTGCAATAAATTACACGCGACAAAAAAAAAACAACACTTATTTGGTATCCACATTACAACCGTTAATTAAACCATGTAGGATTTTATTTAACACATTATTCAAGTGTGAAATGTGAACTTGGTGGTGGTGTTTTACTTATTATAAATATAATAAACATTTTTTTTTTTTTAAATTAAAAATATAAAACTACGCATTTATTTATTATGTGAACTTAAACTATTCCCCCATTATGTACAACACTTGTCTCGAATTTATGAGGCCTCTCTAATCTCGCGCCATTGAAAAGATAATAATAAGTCTCACAACTGATGAACGCTTGGAGGCAAAAACTAAAAAATGTTCTGGTCATTAACACTATATTAGTGCGTTCGGCTGTTATTTAAGGGTGTTTTTTAACCGTCTTTTTTCTTTAAATGGGAAGCACCGTAGGTAAAAATAACTTATGGACGGTGTTGGGTCTAATATTTTTCCAACACAATCTCACCACTTCTTGAATCTGAAATCTGCTATACAGCAATATTTTGATTTTCATGAATTTCTCCAGTGCTACTCATGGAGACTCTATTCACCACTAATGCCATTGGACTACTAGAGTGATGGTAACATATATTAGAGAACCTCTCACTGCCAAGCAATTCAATCATCGTAACTGTGTGGGTCATGGGAGATCAATGGGCTATAGCGATTGTTGGTTAAGGGGTAGACGTTACAGTAGGCAAGACTCTACAGGGAGAAGGGGAGGTAGAAGAAACAGAAACGTACTGTGAGAAACAGAGCATGGAGGAATAATGGTTTCTGTGGATAAAAGTTGCCTTGTTGGGTGTGCGTGGAAGTGTGTGGAAGATAATCAATAGAGTTTATGTGTTGGGCAGGGTGACTTTTATGGTGAAGAAGTAGAAGGAGATGGCAGATGAGGACACCAGAATTGCAGGGAGATGAACTATACGCGTAAATAGGGTTTTGTGATGGTAAAGGGGGGTATGAGGCAGATAACAGACGATTGGGAAGGGGCGCTTTGTTGGGTGGAGGCGGCAAATGGTGAAACTCTTGTTATTGGTCAGTTTCTGTGAATGTAGAGGGAGGAATGGAAAGAGGTCTGGTTAAGGTGGTGAGGGCTAACTCAGTGTCACTAGCTATATGTGGTGTCTTAGTGTTTGGAGAAGGGGACGCTAAGTAGGGGTGATAAGAGGATGGAAATTAGGTGTGGCAGTAGATACTCTGGTGGGGAAGATTGGGGGTGGATCAAAGAGTCGCACAAAAGAGACTTTTGTGTAATGGAGATGAAGGAACGTTTTGAGGAATAACGATATGAGTGCTGGGTTGAGTAGAGGGTTCAAGTGTGGAACTCACTGTGTGCTCCTGGAAAGAGTAGTATGCGAAATCTAGGGAGAGACAGTTTTGGTGGCAAATAGTAGTATATGTGTGAGTATATATAATATTATTATATCAATTATATTATATATTAATATACATATATATAATATGAATATTAATATATATCATAACGCATGCCAACTCACCGGTTTTTTTGGGCGGGGGGGCGGGGTCCCTCCTATTTGGGGGTCCCCTCCCCGGGGGAGTTGGGACATTCTACTGGCGGGCGGGGGCTCTTTTTAAAATGGGCCGCACGACAGGAGTATAGCGTTTGTGCGTACCTCTGGCGCGCTGGGTATGCCTTACAGGGCGGGGGAAGCGACGGGTCCGACAACTTGCCGCCTCACCCGCCCGGCGTTCGCTGTGCAGAGGAGGAGCAAGGGAGGAACGCTCCCTCCTCCCCTCGCTACCCGTGTACTGTCCTGCGGGGGTCGGTGTGTGTGGACGCTCGTAGTCATAAAGGGTCCAGCGGCGCAGGGGAAAGTGATGCGCGGCTGCACGGAGGGAGTGTCGAGCCGGCGTGCTCCAATCACTTCCGCCCGTTGCGCGCGCTGAGGAGATCGTCACGGAGAGACGTGCTGCTGGAGCATGTTGAGGATAAGTTAGGAATTTTTATCGTTATTTTTTTTTTGTTATTAGGCTAATATGGGGTGGCTATGCCTGGCAACAGTGGTGGGGGCATTACTGACCTTGCAAAAGAGGGGAGCGCATACTACCTGGCAAACAGAGGGGGGCTATCTAAAGGCACAATCGGGGCTTTCACCTGGGCAACAGAGGGGGCACTAACCTGGAGACAATGGGGAGCACTACCTGGCAACAAAGGGGGGCATACTGGCACAGAGGGGGCACCTACCTGCTAACAAAGGGGGCACTACCTGGCAAAAAGGGGCACCTACTGGCTAACAAAGGGGGGCACCTACTGCCAGAGGGGAAATTGGCTACAAGGGGGCCTATTGCCTGTAGGGGCACTACCTGTTATGGGGGTGTTTTACTAGGTTTAAGGGTTTACTGGCTTTCTTCCAAGCGTTGAGCAGTTATGTGGTGGGTGTGGGGCTTTTTGAAGGCGTGGCATACGATCAAGATGGGGTGCCATGCAAACTTTTGCACGGCGCGCCTAGCGCGGCGAACTAAAGTCTCTTGTCTTTTCATTTTCAAAATTTTGGGAACCTAGATATATTTATATAAATATAATAATAAATATATATCAATATAATAGTATAATAATATAAAATTTACCAAGAATGTCGCAGCACTCAGCAGGTAATTATAAAAATCAGTGTTTATTCAACATTTAGCTGCTGAGTGCTCTCGAATTTTTGGAGTTGTATAAAATATTATATATTAAATTTATATATATATAATAATTTTAGTATATTATATATATAATATTTTCATAGTTGCAAATTTTTGAAAATGAAAAACAGAGACTTTAGTGGCGGCGGCTAGGCGCGCCGTGCCAAAAATTTGCATGGGCCGCGCTTTTGTCGGTATGCCACGCCCCCTTCAAAAGCCACACCCACTCCACCTAACTGCATAACGGCTTTGGAGTTTGGAGTTTATTATTAGTGAAGTCCTTGAGCCGGTCTTGTCTGGTTGCTGGCACCCCGTTTATTCACATCTTGGAAGATAGTGCTGCTGAATTTTTTCTTTTTTTATATTATTTATATACTATATATTATATATATATTATATATATATTATATTATATATATATAAATACACACATATATATATATACACACAACCCGTATATACATACAACATATATACACATACATATATTTACATGCACACAAACCAACACATATGCAGATTAACCCTTAATCCATACAGTCACACATACTGGACAGACTACACACTGTACATGCCTGGGTCCCAGGGCTTTGGAGCTTCCTCATGATGCCACTGCTAGAGCAGAGGTGATGGTGGAGGCTGTTGTTGGCTCCTGCCCAGGTGTCATAAACTTTCCTGAGTGGGACCTCAGTACAGCAGCAGTGTTATCAGGACTCAATCACCTGCTGATACGCTGTGTAGCTGCTGGAGACTGGACACAGAGCAGTAAATCAGTATCTTCTCACTGGCAGGAGCTTTGTAGCTGTAACATTTCCCCCCTGTGTGCGCCCGCAGCCTCGTGTGTCCCTCCCCCCTCCTTCCCTCCTGCTGCCGGACAGTCAAGCAGTAGTCCCGTAGCAGAACAAGAAAAAGAAGATAAACTTTTTTTTTTTCCTGCTGTCCCCGGAAGCTGAGCAGACTGCCTGTTCATGTTTCTGGCCGAGACCCTGACGACAATCAGCTTCCTCCATCCACTAACAGGTGGGCTTTCTCCCCAGCGTAACTCTGCAGACACTGCTGATTGGTGGAACAGCGGAGCGCTGCCCCTGCTGCATGGTGCTCCATCGACCAGCTTTGCTGAGGAGAGAGAAGGCTTGCTTGACTCTCTCTATCACCACTGTCGGCATGTGCTCCTGTGCACCCGACGATCTGAGGTTCAGGGCACAGGCCGTCTTGTCCGGGGTTTGTGCCCTGGACAAAACTACCTAGCGACGCCCCTGGCAGTCTGTATTGCCAGGTGAGACAGTCCAATCTCCCTGTTATAGCAGAGGCTTCACTAGTGGGAACAGGATCATTCACATTTATTCTAAAATAATAGCCGAGGATAATAAGGCAGTTGTTGTGTTTTATTCTCTGGATTATAGACACAATCACGAAAGACTACAATCCACAGTACCTATTCTGAAATACTAGAATATCTGGGGTTTGGCTGATGAACCAATGACAGGCATGCCATAAGTGGCCCATGAGAACACTGTCCTGGCAGGTGACACACCAGTAGGTGGCTGGGACTTCAGGAAGGGTGTGAGGAGGGAGGTTGTGTGGTGTTAGCACACCTATGTTATATCCAGATATTATTACCTTAATGGCATTTAATGTACAGTTAGATCATGATGCATATAAGGGGGTATGGAGTTTGCTCACTTGCTGAGTCCACTCCATATGCAGCAGGTAACAGCTGGGAATTACAGCCAGGATCTGTCGATAGCAGCTAGGATTGGAGATGACTCAGATCCTGGCATTTTAGCCTCTGATGCTGAGGTAAATATGTCTCCAGCATCTAAAGGATGAAGGAATGATGCTGCACACTGTTCTGCTGACTAATTCCTCCTCTCCCCACAATCTCAATAATCTATAGCTCTTATTGTGTAAAAAAATAGCTTTATGCAAAAAAATACTGTGTATGCAACTCACCTATTACTGTAATGTAGATGCAAGTACTATGTACTCTGTGAGGGTCTGATCTGCTCCATTGTGACTGTCCCTTCTAAGTGGTCCCTCCACAGTAGTGCTCGCAGCCATCAGCTGTACGTGGAACTGTGGCATCACCCCGCTCACTTGAATGGAGCTGCAATGTAGTTCCCTAGTTAGAGGCCAAGAGCGCTGCTGGGCAGGAATAAGCATTGACAGGACCACTGGGTGTCCCAGCTGCCAGACCCACACATATCACAACATTATGTCCTATTGACATAGAGATAAAGCTGCACAGTCCTCTCTGTACCCCTCCCCGCACTCATCTCTGAGCTGGACCATCACGGATCCTTATTGTCATGTGTAATATAACACATTTCAGGGGGTTCATTGTGTAAGACAATTCCATTCTGGGGGCACAGTGTGCAACATAACTCATTTCTGGGGTAAAATGAATATTATAATTAATTTCTGTGGGTCCGGTATGTATTAGAGTATATTTCTGGGTCTGTGGTGTGTATTATAACTTATTATGTGATAAAATAAATTTCTGATTATTCGGTGTGTAAAATAGATAATTTTTGAGGTGCAGTGGATGAAATAATACATTTCCGATGTGTAATTTTAATTATTTGGGGTACAGTGTGTAATAACAATAATATGAAGGGGTGGCAGTATGATTACTCATCTTTATATTTTACCTTTATTCTCCTCCGTTTGTTATCTGGAATAAGGGAGCAGTGATGGGGGGAGATCAAATGAAATGTGCTGCATAGAGCAATGGTATTTTTTTCAGGATATGGTGACTGGAGAGTAACATTGTATAAGGGCTGTGTAACGGGTGACGCCACGACCCGCCCTGCGGGTCGCGGGCGCATCCATGTCTCCATCTACAGGCGCCCGGCGGGGATGGGTGGCACCGCTGACCAGGCTACGGTTCGCGGGCGCACCCGTCCCATCCGCTTACCAGTCCACGCTCCCGTCCTGAGATCTCCCCCTGCCGGCCAGAATGCGCAAGAACACACCCTAGCGTGCGCTCGTTAATGTGTATTTAAATGAACAGCACGCTGGTGATTGGATAATTGCCTGGCGCTGACCCTATATAATGTATGTGTCCACGTCACTTCCCTGCTGGATCTTTGTTGCCTCCGTGCCCTAGAGAAAGCGTTATCTGTCTACTTGTCTCTGTCGTGTTCCTGACCCTTGCCTACATTTCTCGACTCTGAACCTTGCCGCCTGTCCTGACCTTCTTGCTACGTTTATTGACCACGAATATTACCGCCTGCCCTGACCTTCTTGCTACGTTTATTGACCACGAATCTTACCGCCTGCCCTGACCTTGCCGCCTGTCCTCGACTACGCCTCACGATTCTGTACCACGCTACACCCCGGCTGCCACCGTAAGCAAGTCACGTCAGGGGTAGCGACCTGGCGTGGCTTACACCATCGCTTGCGGTGGTTCAGAGGATCCACTATCCTGGCCATCACAGGCTGGTTTGGTTTGAGTGTCAGGGCTGCTATTTCCCTTTCCCCTTT